>JABXWE010045176.1:0-11172 GCA_014611495.1 Limonius californicus
TGTAAGTAATCGAAGAATGCGAAATAAACAATAATAACATTACATCTAAATTCAAGTTGTAAATAATTTTCTTACCAATTACAGGGCAATAAGTATTCGGCTAGTCGCTAAAGTGACGAGTATTATTAAACCCAATTCCAATATAGTTATTCACAACAGTATGTGCAATTATTATCAACTTACTATGGTTACTATTTAGCAAACGTTTTCAAGCACCTTTTTGTTAACTTTTAAAACATATTAAGGAGCATGTAACCGAAATCTAACCACTATAGATCGCTTTAAAAATATTCTACTATAATGTGCGCTTGAAAGTTAGTCAAAAGTCTCCCTTTTAGTTACCACTACGGATGCACAAAGGGTGCCTATAAGTTACCCCGGGTAGGTTATCTTTCCAGGTTAAGTAATGATCACTTTGTGGACAGTGAAGGTTAAGTTTGGTTTTGTGGGTACTTACCTGTTACAAGATAAATCAATCACCGTGTATAGTTACTTACATATTTAGATACATTTTGTGTCTAAAATTCCCCCTTTACGTAATGAAATTTATGTAGGCATTAAATTAGATATGGATTTTGTTAATCATGACATGCTATTACAGAAAATACCCTTCAGCATTATATATTTTTGGTATACAATACTTTATGTTTGAACTATACGAAACACCACGTGATATTTGTTTTGAACAAGCATGCCAAGGCAATGTGTCAAAGATAATCGCAAAATGGGAGGATTTTTAATTCAGCTGTGCGGTTCAGCCGCAAATAACTCTACAAAACGTTATAATGACCAAAATAACAACACCGAACCAAATCACGATTGTTTTGTATCGATAAGTGAGGGATATTAGAGGAAATTTATAGCTACCGTAACACCTACCGATTCTTTATTTCAGTATACAACTCTATAAATGCCACGAATAACGATGATGTATAGGTGCGTTCGCGAAAGTGCCTTTTATTTGAATTTCAAGAAAAATTCACAGCTCCGAGAGGCTTCTTGGTCCCGATTCAATTTATTAACGAACCGGCAAGTGTTATTTAAATAAATACACCCAATCAGCTGAAATGGCTTGCCATTCCTCCTTCTAAATCGACGCATCAAGGATAACAAAACAACCGTGACTGGATTTTTCGCCTTGCCTTCCCTTTTGGTAGCTGTTTTTATTCAGATGTTGGGTAGCAGCAGTGGCGGGGTAATAACAATGGGAGGAATTTTCATTACATTCCGCTTAAAATCTTACCAGAATGACGTTTCCACTTTAATGCAAAATTCAATCCTTGTGTCGGAAGTGTTTTCTAAAAATAAAACTTATCCGTTTATACAAGCCGAAAATCAATACGTTGGGTACTGTACAGAAATGTTACCGCAGGCAAACCTAACGAAAATAATAACAACGAATTCTTGTGTCACTTTGTAAATTTTATTATTTAGTTAAGACGGCTAAGTCTGTCTTAAAGTACACTGTAAAATCGCTTCAAACGACGCGTTAAATTTAATTAAGCGTTTTACTTTCATAGAGCCTTGTTAGTTATGGCAAATTTAGACGCACTAAACACTGAATCATTTAAATGCAAGTTCACGTTTCTCGCTGCCTTTGAATATATATTAAATTATGTCTTCGTAATTTTAAGAACAAGTTGTGCTGGTAAACCAGATTGCTGTAAATCCGTTCTAGTTGTTCGAGTTCGAGTGCAATATCTACAGCTTTGCGTAATTAACCGCAGTTGTGAGGATATATTACTATCTGAACTTCTCTATTAAATGTTTAATAACCCCCCTAACTCCCGAGTATTATGCTGGATATTAATCACATATAATAGCAAATTATGATTTCCCAGGAGTGTGCATAAAATGTATAATATAAATTACATTTTTTTCAAGAGTAATATCCGCTGCAGTATAACCTTTATGATGGAATATTTTATACCACAGGAGCTGAAAAGTGATGTGAATTTAAAAACGCTAGCAGACAAGCATTTACAAACAATGAATGCATAGAAGTATGGAAAACTTTTCTGTAATATTAGTCTTTACATTACTAGACTTAATATATATACAAATATATTATAGTGGTATGAAAAATTTATACTTCACTTCAGAAATTATACTTTTTAATAATTTTTAGCCAATCAATGTACATACCCTTACAGATATTTAAACACACTAAAACGAACAGATCAAATGTTTGCTTGTTAAGGAAAAACAACTATCAATAGAATATTTATTGAAAATCACTTGGGTAGTATTATAGTAATTTAAGTAAAATCCTGTGACATTACAAAATATACTGACTAATATTAGAGTAATTTAATACTTTATTGTCTAGCCCTTGTTCTTGATGACTAATAATTACTTTTCCAATTTCTTCCTTGGTGATGCGGTGGGACCAAACATTGACAAGGACTTAGATTAAATACATGTATTGTATCTGTTTATCTTCGAAATGATGTTATCGATCTTTTGCCACAGGTTTACGATGGATTTAAAGTCTGGCGATTGTATTGATTCAATCCAATCCATCTACTATATTGGTCGAAATCCAAGATTGACCTACTTCTGTCCTATGGCAACGTGCATTGTGATTCCGAAAAATAAGTTATTCTTCTTCAAATAAATCTTTCCCTCTAGGCAACATATTATTCTGCAATACTTCCATGTATTTTGTGGTACCATACCATAACAGAGGTTTGGTGTTTTATTGTTTGAACTACGCATTTGGATGAATGGTTTTCTTCATGAAATCTGCCTGACATACTTTTTGCTTCTTCGGTTTTATATGAGTTACATACGATAGGGGATCATCTTCCTTCGTATCATTCACCACCACCACCACCACTTCCTCCACTGCTTCCGTATCCTGGTGGAGGTGGTCCTCCTCCACCATAGCCGCTTCCAACAGAATATCCGTCTCCGCCACTATAGGACTCATAATCGTCGTCATTGCCATAACCTGAAGATCTCGTAATATGAGTACTTTCGTCATGTTTATCTTCACCAGCGAATCCAAGTACGTGTTCCGGCTCTTCACTGACGAATAGGGAGATTCACCTGAACCATATGCTGCCGTAGATGAATGGCTAATAGAACCAGAACTGTAAGAAGCAGGAGCCGCTGATATGTACGTATGATTTTTGGGGAAGTAGGGCTGGAGTGCACCTTTGGGACGCGTTTGAATGCGCAAGGGCAGGAGGTGCATCGTACGACGGAGGACCACTAGGAAAGGACGATGAGGAGGCGGAGCAACTAGAGCGAGGTTTCGAAGAACTATAAGCTGGAGCTGAGTAAGTAGATTTTGAGGCAGAATATGCTGGAGCGGACGCTGGTGCATATGGTAATTTTGTAGCCATATACGAGCTACATCCAAAACTGTATGATTGTGAATGAATTTATCAAATTTGTCTAGGTGGTCCTCTTCGGCGGGCACTAGAGCACAAGTGATTCCTAAACTGGCGTTCGCATTACTAGCATGATTATTAATATTAAAGGTAGATTCATCACCGAATAGGGTATCTTGCTACTGTTTTGATGCCAAGTGACGATATTCCTTTACTCATCTCAAACGATTGAGTTTCTTTTTCGCGGAAAGCAGTTGTTTCTTGCAGACATTCTCGGACTCCAAAATTAAGAATCCTTCTTTTGACAATAAATGTACACAAACCCAGCACCAGTAGCTTCTGACCATACTTTGGTCAATACTCTAGAGTTGAGGCTCCTGTCAACCAGACTGATTCTTAACGTAACATGATTTCTTGCAGATGTCACTTTTGGTCTGCCACTCCGGGGCTAATCTTCAATTTGTCAGCTTTCAACATAATTCCTAGTTACTCGAACAACTGATTACACTGCACTTTATTAACGATTTCACGGATAGAAACTCCTTCGTTAGGATGAAAAATAATTGCATACCGCCTTTTATGGGAAATTATTATATACTTATAACTCTGATACTATAAATCGTACATAAATTTCTACTTTTAGTGTCTAGTAGTATCTAGTTGAAATACAAAAGGATTTTTTCATACAAATTAATTTTTATAGTACGTTAAATAATTTCTAAGCCCCTCATTATTTGCACCATTTCAACAGTTGTTGGTATTCTACAGGTTTTTCTTTCTCGTCTGAATTTTTGGTATTTAAATGTCGAAATAGCTTCATACATTCTTTTAACAATACTTCTCGACAAAGTACGCACTGAGGTTATTGGGAAATAATGGTAAAGCCATATTTGAAATATTCATCGCTGTACAAGCTATTGTTCTTTGTATTCGTGTCATTGCCAGACCCGGAAGCTTCTAATCACTGTTTTAAAAATTTATTCAACTTTAACAAAACGAACATAATGTTAAATATCGGTTACCGATTTATTGCACTCAACACACAGTCAGCAGTATAGTACATAATTTTGAAAAGATAACGAATCCCATCTCGGTCCGTTGTTTATATAAAGCGAAATGGATTTTCCAGATTATTTCAGTGCTAACTAATACCCTCCCGAATTTACAACTAAAAACCTTTTCTACAAAAACTCTTAACTTGTCTTTTTGATTACAAGATATTTGCTCTGTATTATATCATGACAGCGAAAATTTTTAACTGTAGTTGAAGGAATAGTATAGATAATTGATGTTATGCCCATGTCAAGATCAAAGAAGAAAAAGTAAGTATATAACAAACAAAACAAACCTAGATGACACGAGTTGTTTATTTTATTAGAATTTCAAAATCGATTACTACGGATATAGTTATGGTAGTTGTACGGCACCCTTAAAGAGGCAGCAATCCGTTTAAACACAAATATAAAGTATTACTTTGAATGTATTGTGGGTTCTTAAAGTCTTTAATGCCTACATTATTTAATGAACCTTTAATATTTACTCGTAAAGGAAAATCAATAAATGGAGGCCCTGTTACGGCAAGAGGAAGAGATGAAGACCACAGATGCGCTGAGTAGATCACCTTAAGAGAGTTGGAGGACTGAGATGGATGCGAACAAAAAGAAATCGGGAACAATGGAATACCTTGGAGGAGGCTTATGTCCAAAGATGGAATGAAGGAAGCTGAATAGAGAGAATATTTACTAATATTTGTCTACATGTTGTCCGAATTAGAGGCCAACTAAATAAATCAGTAGTTACTACGATTTACGATTAATATATAAATTGCATAATTCAGCTGATGTAGAAGTAGAATGCAGAAATGTCATGATAAAGTGAAACATTGATAATACCTAAGCTAGTAAAGTTGTGATTTTTTACTTTATTTATATAAAACATTTTTTGAGTGCATTGCACTGCACTTCTCTTCTGTTTGCATAGAAACAGCTTATACTTGAACATATAAACGCCTACATCATCTAGGTTAATTGAACAATCCAAGAAACACCTTTTACTGGGCTCGGGAAGCTTGAAAAAGCCCATATCAAAATCGTAACCGGGTCACATTCTTATTTCCTTGTTACACATTCAGCAATGAATATTATATGTTAGGAGTAACCAATAACTGTAACATCAACAGAGTGCATATCTGCTACATGGAGTAGGGATATTTGTTTTCAGCAATAATAGATCTTCCTTGTGCTAAGCTATTCATATAAAAAATGATAACGAATATAATTATTTCATGTGAAAACGTTTATTGTGTCTGGAAATGATAATTTCATAAAAAAATACATTACTCTGTCGACTGAATAAAACAACGAAAAATATTACATGCCTTTGTACAAAAATGTTGCATTAGTGAAATCCCTGCAGAGTTCTCCAAATTTTTCACATAAGCCACGAAATATTAAATCTGAGTAAAGGTCGAATAGCCGCACAACCTGAAATTTACGTAGAATTCATATTCCTTTCGAATAATCAAAATCATTACCGTTGCATTGGACTGATAACAAATTATACTGAAACGAATTCATTCCTTTAACAAATGGCGTTGCGTTTTAATCATTTCTGGAAGACACGAAAAGCAATTCAGCATTCTTCTCGTTCTTTGTCCTGGCAGAGTTCCTTCGTAACTTTATTTACGAAACTGCTTTAGCAAAGTCGATATCTTGGATTGTCTCTTACCAAAGAGAAAATTATGCAAACTATACCTCAATGTCATGAAAAACCTTCCCGAAAAAATATCTAGAGGTCGGGAGGGATGCCCTAGTTTGTCTCACGGCTCTCCTTTTATCAAGTATTAAAGCAAAATGAAATACTTGTAAAAATTTAACTGAAATGTAGGATTAATTGGTTTAATAACACAAATTCCTGTTGCGGTACGGAATTATCTTTATTAAATTTTACAGATTTTCTTAAAGCCTCCCGCAGGACCGGAAGCCAGTAGCGGCTATAAGACTCAGGATTCGTAAATGGTAATTGCACTATGCTAAAACTATTGTAATACCCACGGTTCTAATATAAGGCAAGTGAGCTTAGGGATATTTATTTACTGTTAAAGACCAGCAAAATTAGCTTATTAGCTTTATTTACAGCATTTGATAATTATGGATGTCCACAAAGACAAAATAATAAAATATGAACTAATTTAGTATCGTCAACACTATGATTAATTTTACGCTTGAACCGCATCGTCAAGTGGACGTCGCACTGGAGAAAAGTCAGGATTACTGTTTGCGAATATTTCGTAAGACATCGCAGCTTGTATCTTCAGAATCTTCGCCATTCTAAATTAAAATCCGGCTCCATGTGATATTTAAACCCCTTTAAGAAAGTCGTGCAGAACGACATAGTACTAGTTGGCCGTCATCGTTAGGCGGGAACGGGTGCGGCGGGGCATGACTGAGAGATCAATCGTGCTTCTGAAATTTTAGAAGGTGAACCCAGTTTCTCTGTTGATATTATTGAGTTGCTTCTTAATTTCAACTGCTTCACGTATGATTCGTAGAAAGTAAGGAAGTATTTTAGCATTTTCCTATTGTGTGACTAGTTATATAGGAGGGTTCCACCACCGCCGATTTTGTAATACCCATGTATTTGCAGACCCCTATATCCTCTCGCAGTCTAACGCGACGGAACGCCCTGTTTATGCGATGTAGTTGTTGCCACAGGGGCAGAACATATTGTAGATGCCAGCTGATTTTGAACTTGATGTTTGATCATTAACTGATCGGATTGCCTAAGAGTTCTTTTGACATGAAAACCGTTTTGCATTGTATCTTCCTATGACAGTCCCTATGCTGTCTGTAATATCCCTACTATAAGGTAAAAATGCTAACTTTTCCGGAGGTGCAGAGTTCTCTTTAGCCCTGAAATTCTTAGCACTATAGATTCATTTTTGAGTTTCTGCGACTGTATAACCACCACACTGCCAGAATGCCAGCTGGTGTATGTTCTCGTCGTGTACGTTCTCACTATATGAGATTGATATGATTATCAGTTTTCAGGGAGAGGCGTATGTAGATGTCTTCTTGTTCTAGATTTAATTTTATAGCACCTGAACATAATTCTAGGTTTTTGAAGAACTTCGTAGTAGTTTTTTTTTCAATAAATCCTGTTATTATGGAACACTTAGTTCATTTTGTATTTATGTATTTTATGTGATGCATTGCACTAGATTGAGCATGCATAAGTGAGTTCTGCGGAGAATTGTTTTGTAGATGTAAATAGTGCATTCAGCTCTAATATGGAATTTATGATTTATTAGCGGATACAGTATTGCTAATCTGATATGGTACTGAGTTTTTGTGTCTTTTGGGTTCCATCTTATTTCATTCTTATTTACAGTGATTGTTGTTAGTTGAGCGAAACGTTTTACATTGAACATTCTTGCTTGACTTTTGCCTGCGTTTACATTGATTTTCATCCACATGTTGCTGTTTATTTTACTCAACATTGCTGCCGATATCAGCTTATTTCGATTTTATGTAAAATTTATATTATGTTTAAATAGCTGTATTGAGGAATTTTCTGCAGGTTTGTCTTCAACAAGAATTGTAAAGAAGGAATCTTGGTTAAAACACAAAATAGTGTTCAACGTAAAACACTAGTGGGTTTTGCAAGAGCAGCGTCTGCCTAACGCAGCGTTTTTATTTATACAAGGTTTCTCATATAATTGAACCATATACAAAATGCATACGAAGTTATATGTTTTCAATAGTTGACGATGCGGCCTAAGCTGAAAGTAAATTGTAATATTGAAAACTGTAATATAGTCATTAGCTGTTATTGACGTGTGAAAATAAGGAAAAATCCAGAATCGTATCCAAACACTCAACCCGTATTGTTTTTCTTTTAGAATAACTAAAATGCTGCTAGTACTATTTTGGCGGGCTGGAAACTTCCCAAGTTTGAATCCTGAGTAGGAAACTTATTGTTGTTTCTTATTTATTGTTCAATTTTCACACTAACTTTAATGTTTTTATACATATTCATAGTCATAAAAATACAACATCTCTACAGTTAATTGATACCCCATACTAATTGCCTTTATCTATAAACAGAGGGCGATCCACATACAATTTTTGTATGTATTTACAATTAGTAAATAGTATATTCTACGTTGAACCGTCATTTCAATAATAGGTCGTTGGTTCTTGTTACATGACAAAGTAACTGCCTATTCTGCACTGATCATTAAATCGTTTTTCATGAAACATGGCATTGCTGACATAAGTCATCAACTCTCTTCACTTGATTTGGAACCAACTTGCTTTTTTCGCTTTTCTAAAGTGCATAAAGATCTCAAAAAGAAACGGTTTAATCACGTACAAAGATGGTTAACCAATTATTGTCTCTAACATAGAAGGCTTTGACTGACAAACGAATAAATGTTTTCCTAGGAGCTTCAGGTATTGACGTTAATATATGCCAAGTTGCAGGTGCTGATTTTCTTGTTTATACAAGTTATACATTTAATATTACGGTCGTGCTGGTGATTTTGTTGAAGTAGAAAAATTCGAGACAAAGGCAGTGACAAAAAACCTTTTTAAGAAGGATTTATCACCGCAGGAAATTTATAGTGACATGTCCGGGATGTTGGGTGATTCTACCCCATCGTATTTCAAATTTGAAAGGAAGTTGTGTCAATTTGTACCAGGTGCTAGACAGCCAAAACTTCAAAACACTCAAGAAAATATGGATTTAGTCGATACTATGGTACTGTGTGGTTGGAGAACTACGGTCAAATATATTGCTGAGACATGTGGCTTTTGCGTTGAAAGGGCTGAGAAAATTTTGCACTATGAATTGTGTTTCAAAAAAGTCTGCGCACGATCTCCTTCTTCTTGTACTTTTATAGAAGGCCGGATGTTTCTTTTTATACAACTTTATGGCCTGGATTTCGTTGATGCCAACCAGCTCTCTGGCTATCTCTTCCTGGGTTACGATATCCTTGTGGTTTCCAATCTTTGGTGATTCTAATTAATCTATTATTACTTGCTCTTCCAATACGTTCGTACCAATATTTTCTTCATTTGTTTATAAACTTTGTGAAACCTCTTTCTGGGAAATCTTGTCTTACTATCTGGTTCCTGACGCTGTCCAGTCATGTCTTCCATATAAACGCTCTGTGAGTATTTATCTCCGTTGTACGCAGTAATTGTTTTGTTCTTGCCGTGTCTGCTCTCGTCTCGGCTCCATACGTAAGAATATTGTCCTGATGATTGTATTGTATATATTTTAACTTTACTGCCTTTAAATAAATACTTGTTTTTCCACATTATGCTCTCAGAGACACAAAAATTCTAGCTCCTTTTTGGGTCTATTTCGTTACTCGCCATAAGTTACGTCGACTTGATATCTGCCCACGAAGGATGCCAAAAATGTCGTCACCTGATCAGAATCGTGCCAAGTTTCTCACTGCTACGAACAATTTGAGATTAATGGACACGGATTTGGACGGATTTTTGGAAACGAAATATGTATTTTCCGAGTTCAAGAAAGCAGCGCCTTCGGACCCCTTTGCAGGCCGTAGAGATTCATTCACATTATACAAATATTTTTCGTGTCCTTTAGTATGGTTTTTTCTTTTGCCTATCGATTTTTTTTTCATTCACTTATACTACCGTTCCCCCCGAAACCGCTTGCGCATTACTTCAGGGGGGTGCGGACGTCCGTTACATACTAGCGATTGATGCAACATGCACCCTAAACTTAACTAAATGAAATACGGTCGCCTCAGCCGGGGTTCGACCACGCGGTCGATCGACCGCATTTCACTGTGACCTCGACTGATAGCGCGTATTCGCACTTCCCCATCGATTGTACTGTATAACAGAGCGTAATTTATTTTCCACTAGCCCAAAATAATATAACCAATGCAAACCGCTATTGAAAATAAGATAATAATGAACCTCTTTGAAGTTGTCGAAGGTAAAGAATATTACAAAGAACTATCTATTTGAAACCCCACTTGCTTACCGAAATCAGTTTTCTGTTTTCCCGCAGGTCGTTGTACGTAGGCTTCTCCCATTTATTTAATGTAATAATAAGTGGCACTAATGCACCAAACTTTAGCGGTCGTGGGATGAAAATATCTAACTTTTTTAAAGTCCGATATTGATTAATAATTCCACAAAAGGTCAAGGACTAAATGAAAAATAAATACCTAGCGTTTCTACTGATTGATTTAGCCCACTTTGAAACGAAACCTAAATAAAAGTAAACCGGCCTAAACGCTGCGTAAAAGCTCCTTGTTTTCTTTGTTAGATGATATGTTTGTGCAATATAAATTATCAAGCGCTTGGTTTACTCTTCTTCATATGCCTGTTTTAGAAGTGGAGAACCAACAAAGTAAATTTAAGTTTGACACTCATTGTTATAGGAACTGCTCTAGTATTATTCATATTATGAAAGAAATAAACATTTAGGTCAGTACTTAGCACTAGTGCACAACCTTCATTTAGGCGCAGCTGATATATTTATTAATAAAACTACCTAAGTTGTAACTTTTTTGTTATTAAGGTTCTATTTAATGCAGCTTATATTAGCTTTAAAATGCTTCTTAATGAAGATATCAATGTTTAGAATCTAATAACCACATAAACAGTTATCTCAGCGAACATTTGATCCATAATAATACTAAAAATAAGTGGACGCGACTGCCTCCCTGGACTTTCCCATACTGGAAACTGTTCATATCATTTTTATTCAACAGTAGAGTTATTTTCCTCAAAACGGTTGTTCAAGTGCTATCCTAAAACCTTGCCTCGTAACGAACAGACTTACAAGG
>JABXWE010045177.1:0-19462 GCA_014611495.1 Limonius californicus
TTAACAGTTAAATTGAATCCTTGCAAATATTTAGTAAATCGTTTATTAGTTTTGAAAGACTATCTTTGTATAAATTTTGTTTAGTCTTAAATCAGACGTACAGAGAGGATTGTTAATTCAAATAATCATATACTTGTAATTATAATATACGGCGTCAAATTAATATAAAATTAGAATGTCTGGAGATGCATTAGTTTCTTAGAAGTATTCGGAGCTTAGCAAATATTTTCATAAACTTCCTGTAATTACAGTAAAAATAGTAATAATATATAATTTTGTTTCAGTAAAAAGTTTACAATAGTAGCATGTTATTTTTAAATATATTATTGTTGAATTACATTGGAATCGTATGCTATAATTAATACATCTTTACCTACATACATAGAAGCTACTGAATTAGCCTAGCAAAATTTAAATTAAATTAAATAATTTGATGTGAAGCAAAAGTACCAACAGTGAGTTTAAACAATTTGAATTTACTTGTAGTTCGTCAGTAAAAAGTTGGAATTTGTTTTGCAATACCATCGTAACATAAATATTGTTAAGCCTGAAATAAGAAATACAGAGAAGATTAGAAATTAGGGAATCATTCTACTTGTGATTTAAATACGGTTTCAAACTAATTTGAAATTAGTAGCAAAAGTGTTTAGAAGTAAATTCGTTTGGGGAAGTACTCGAAGATTAACAAGTCTTTGCATAAATTTCGTATAATTATAGTGATTACAAAAATGTAATTAAACGTTGCGTAATTACGCTATAATTATGTTGCCAATTTACACATTGACAAATAATTGTCCGAATTAAAGTATCTTGTGTACATGATTTAGCAGCAACATAAAAAGAGGTTTTGAAAGAGAACATTTGAAACTGATTTGAAGCTGGATGTGGCACCTAAACTGTGAAATTAATAAAATAATTTAACTGACGTTTTAATTAAACTTAATAGAATTACGCAGTTCTAAAAAAAATTCTAAATGTATAATTTTGTCTGAATAAATGGTTTGCTTTTAAATATATTATTGTTGAATTATATTAGAATCGTATGTTATAATTAATACATTTTTATATCAAAAAGCTGCTGAATTAGCTGAGGAAAATGGGAACCCAATTAAATGATTTCAAGTTAAAAGAAAACCAAACTGTAAGTTACAGTAAGATTTAATTTATATAATTTGAATCTTTGCATTTGCTCACTAAAACGTTGATTTAGTTTTGGAAGGCCATCGTTATTTAAAATAAGACCCAAATCAGTACAGTACAGAGAGAATTGGAAATTAGGGAATCACACACTTATGATTATAAAATACGATTTCAAATTAGTAAGAAATTAGTGGTAAAATTACATGGTGAATTAGTTTTTGGACGGAGTCGAAGTTGAGTAAGTTTTTGATGCAGTTTGTATAATTACAGTGAATTCCAAATATTGAATTAAATGTTACGTAATTACGATATAATTATGTTGATTGAATTAAAGTACTTTATGGAAACATAAAACGAGCTTTTTTGAAGGAGTACATTAATGTTGATTTTCGATTGATATTAAATAAAAAAAAAAGGAAGAATATGTAATTCTGCCAAAAATTAAGACAAAATTTAAAGAAATCGTTTCGTTATATCAATACAAAATGTTTGCAAGAATTGCTATTTATTTTGACTTATATTACTGTTGATTTATAAGTTAGAATGAATTTTTTACTGATACACAATTACAATTAAGTTAAATAATTTGATGTTTAGAAGTATTTTAAAAGGCCAACTGTTAACAGAATCCAATTGATTACGCTAAAATTACAAGATTAATATAAATGTTAAAATTATCAGAATTAAAACAGAATATTTTTAATATTTACATAAATCTGGTAAAGGCCGCAGTGTTTATACAGTTGCACTGATTAGACTCTTAGTTAAAATTGAAGCAACAGGAAATAGGTTAAGTTAACTCGCAATTAGCGGAGCAACTTTACAATTAACATATCATATCATATTGAAGCAATTATAAAGTAAAGTTGAATACAAGTAATAAAATTGTAAATGCGGAAAAATTAAATCTATAGAATAGAATAGAAGAATAGAGTTTAATTATAATAACCATATTTTTATAATTAGCTGTAGTACAGTATAATCGAGAAAATACTTAAATAAGTATCAGTTCGTTGGACATGTTTTCAACTATACTTTCCATTTTCTAACCCTAGTAAAAAGTGTCACTGGCGCAATCTGTGAGTAATCGTTTAGATTATAATCAATTCTCAAAATAATAAAAAATGTTATCATATCAAAGTTGTTATTAAACGGAATGGAAAATGCAGATCAATTATGTTTCAAGTGATTCTCTCTAATTTTTGTTTAGCAACGTTTAAATTTATTAAACGTAATTATTTTAAATTAAATTTAGTGCCGCAGGAAAGCCTTTAGGCATAAAGAATAAAGTTATTTCGCTATTGCTGGTTCTAATACAAGAACAAAAATATCATTATTAATAACTGTCAATTTATCAGAAGCACATTATGGCTTTCATAAGTGCTACAAAATATGAAACTTCGGAACATTAATTAATTTAATTAGTAAACTTTTAGACATTTAGGGAGCCGTTCTTTGTTATTTACAGCCGAGATATTAGACAATATTTTTTCTAATAACTCTCTTAATGGCATTTTGATACAAAACTTATTATTTACGGCGGTTATAAAAAGTCAAACTTAATTTACAATTTTCCGATATTAATCCGCGCGTTCCAAACCGTGCGCTCCTAATAAACAAACAATAAGCTTTTTCCGAAACAAAATTTTTGCCTAGAGCGAATTTCAATGCGAGAGTCCGATCGTTCAATTCAAAAGGTACAGCAAATATATTATGCATTGAAGGAAATAAGATTGATGCCGATTTTGGCATAGGATAGAGTGCACCGGAGCGTGGGTGGAGGCAAAACTTTAGTCCGCAGGGTTGAGGGAATATATTTTGCAATTCCACAGGGCACAGTGGTCAGCTGCTTCCCCAGAGACCCCCTTATTGATATACTGTGTAAATACACTTAAATTTGCTCTACGTTTCATTCTATACGTACGAGTTTCGACTCGGCCGACTCGTAAACACGTAAATTGAAATTTAAATTATTTTATTTAGGAAAATCCGCTATTTTAAAAAAGAACTTAGTCTGTGGTTAATTATTTTCAAGAAAAATTTCAAAATGCTAACTTAAATCTCAAATACACAATAATTTAAAGATCATTGTCTGAAAAATTCGAATTTGGGATTGTAACGGAAATGTTTGTTACAGTGGTATTAGCAGTTTATGTGTATGGATGTATGTGGAAAACCACAGACATCCAAAATGCTAGTCTGAATCGAAGAAATTTGAAATGAAAATCCTAGAAAAATTTTGAAAAACTTCGAGATTCATTAAGGCATACTTAATTTTTAAAAATTCTCACATCATGAAAAGCCTTATTACACATGCATGTTTTTTTGTGTGGCCCTTTACATTCAAAAATAGGGCCTCAATGGTATTTTTCAAAATTCTTAAGCTCAATAATACTTCTTGATGATTAGAACTGGTGTTCAGGCATATTTGTGAGAATAAGACAAGTATAAAGATTACATTTAAATAAATCTATGTAACAAAAAGGTTCTGAAGACTTGCTTAAGGATGGATTGATAAAAGCCAAAATTCCTACAAATTGCTTTTAACGAACTTTACCATCTTCTAGCAATCTTTTAAGATTTTAATTTCAACACACGTTTATTCTTCAAAGCAGGCTAATCCCCTTAACGTTTATTTCACAGTTCGTATACATTAAAACCACCAAACAAATATTTTTCAGAACCAAATAATTGCCTTCTTTGAGAGCTTTATCGTTACAAGACGTAGCGACCTTTTCTCCTATGCTTATGCGATTTTAAAGCGCCACAGGGGCCTACAGCTTAACGGGGGCTCCGAACCACGGGAAGTATAAACACACACAACCATTGCCTTGCGAGAGAGAGCGGCATTTAGAAACTCGATTATCCGGTTCTGGGAATTGAACCCCTGACCTTCAGGGTAGAAGTCTAACGTGCTCACCTCTAGACCACACCGTCACACACAAATAATTATAAAAACATTTAAAATGTCTAACATTTTCAACAAAAAACCACAGACATTTGGTAAGATTTTGTGACAAGATGAAACTGTGGAAGCCTCCACTAAATTGTTTTTTGTTTATTTATAACCTGTTATAAGCTTGTTTCTGCAGTTCCGGTGATACCGGAAGTGAAGTAAACTTTCCATAGGTAATAATAATATTTATACTCTGATAAGTTCCTACACCACATGTTCTACTGTAAACTCAAAAGTAGAAGATAAATGGAAAACGCTAAACAAGATAGAAGAGGTACAAAACAGCCCAGGTGATGTGGGATGTAAACAGCCCTTTAATCAATTTATTTGAAAGTGAATAGACTGAGGTCAGAATCTGATATTTATAAAATTAAAATTAATTTAAGGTAGAATAAACTGAAAACGTAGTGCTATGGCACCAGTGACGTCATGGGCAAGAATAAAGCACAGTTTATTAATAATTCCTGTTTGATATATAATTATTTATAAGTAATTTATTACATGTTGTAACATGGCGCAGTCGGTAGGATAATTAAATTGGTAGATGAGCCAAGATCATACACGAATGAAGGGAATACTATACTGTAGCACAATAGGCAACACTCACGCCAGTCAGACAATAAAACACATATCAAAGGTGCTCATATACAAATAAGTTAACCTAGTAGCACCAACAATGGTCAGTTCTACGCCAAATGCCATGTCAAATATATGTAAATACCTATAGCCCTAAAATAAAAGTTTCTAAGACGACGTTAATGGATTTTTAATTGTTAGGTCTGTTTAAATAATCAGCTGTGGATGTTGAAACTGGTAAAATACGAAGGGTTTCTGTCTTACTTCCATTGCATAACGTTTAAGGTCGAATGTCCAATTAATTGACAACCCGCAGTTTTGCACTATGTATTATTTAATATTCAATTTAAAAGCGTTTATCAGTTAAAATATTCAATATTAGGTTGACGTTACTGTAACACATCTTTGTACGTAAAGGTCACCAATAGAAGTTTAACGAAACTTGATATGGAACAAAGTTAACCTTTTGGATCTAGATAGTATTTAATTTAGAGTTCTAAGTTTGATAAAACTTAGTCTGCGTTGTAAAGCTACAGCGCCTAATAGTTTTAGATTAATCCAATTAACAATTAGCCTCCAATTAAGATTGGCTCAATGTTAGACGTTAGATCATCATGAAGCAGTAAACTGGCTAATATATAGGGGTTGTCATGGAAAGAGAGATCCATTATTAATTGTTGGGTTTTTAGGCATTTCGCTTTGAGGCACCTGGGAATAGCTGTTTTTATTAGAATTTGGACCAGTTTAAAAATATATGTGATAATCATTACACCACTATTGAAAACCTAAGTTTAATAACTATCAATTGCTTGTTAAAATTCTTCTAATCTAGTGTATATTCTTTTATGTCAAGTAAAATTGCATTCATTAAAATATTGTATATTTGAAAAAAAGTGTTTTTTACTTTTTGCTTCTTGTGTTAATTGCACTTTTAACGAAAACAATAGTAAATTATTGATAATCTACTACCTTCAAGTGTTTGAACTTTTGAGTTGCTACACTTTTGTGCAGAGTTTACTCACTTTGCGACTATATTAATTATAAAAGTTTTTATGTACCATGCGCTCACTATGACGGAAAATTCGAAACCGCTCCAATTGGCATACACCATTAGTTGGTTAAAATTTGTCGAACAGTGAAAATTGTACCAGTAAAACATTTTTTTGTTAATACGTTGTTCGACACTAACTACAGTCGAATCTTGTTAACTTGAAGCTCTATAATTCAAATTTTTGTGTTACTCGTACTAGAAGCCGTTTCCCTACAAAATGCCTATTCCATTATCTATATTTATATATCGATCACTCGAATTTAAATAGCTCGAATTGTTTGATAACTCATAGTTTTTATAATAATAGACTTTCTTGTTTCATTCATTTATACTATCGTCCCCCCCCGAAACCGCTTTCGCATTACATCAGAGGGCTGCAGGCGTCCCTTATACACTAACCATTCATCCAACATGCACCCTTAACTTAACTAAGCGAAATGCGGTCGCCCCAGTCGGGATTCAAAACCTCGACCGATCGGACCGAATTTTTCTGTGACCTCTAGCGGCAGCGCGTATCCGCACTGCTCCACCGAGGTCCCTTATAATAATAGACTAGAGTTGCTATTCGCAAAATATATTTGTAACTGGAAATTCTTAGAAATAAATAATTGCGGGATTTTGCTCCAACGCTATGGTGACTTATGACAATCTGCCGGCCAATGACCATTTACACTTTCGGCGTTAAGTCAGTTGAACTTAAATAGTATAGTATAGCGTTCATTGTAAATATAGAACAGCGCGTATTTTTCGTTCTTGAAATATAATAAAAACTAAATGTGCATGAAATTTTAGAGGTATTTTTGATAACTTGAATTTTCGATAATTTAAATTATTTTTAATTTCCCCTAAACTTTGACTTATGGAGCTTCGACTGTGCCTGTACTATTCTAGATTTATATAGAAAATAGGAGCAGCCTGACGGACAAATGCAAGTACCGGTCAAAAAGTGTTTAAGCGGTCACCACTTCGGTAGGTGACCGAAAACCTATGCTAATACGCTGCTATCCTGGTGCCTCGGAGAGTATCTAAAACCGTCGGTCCCTCTGGGCTAGTGCGTCACGTCACTAGTTACCTTAAACAGGATTAAAGTGTCAGCAGGGTGCGGAACTGCCTTCCGGCCTTCGCGTAAACATTCCCCATACGCAATTTTTTACTTTTTTATTTAAAATAAGAAATATATTGAGCACTATTTTAAAAAGGCAATTGTACGAATGTGTTTAACTTCTGATAAGCACTACAAAATATTGGTGTACTTGTTGACGATCATAAAACAGGAACAAGGTCCAACGGCAGCTGCTGATGATCTGTTCGTGCAGAAATGCGTAACATTGCCACATTTTTATGAATTTCTGAATGATATTACCCGGTAACATTTTAGTGTTCTCGTGCCTTTGAACAAGCAGAAATATTTAAGCCTTTTTTTGCCGTCGATCAAGCACAGGATGTACATTTCAGTTTAACGAGCAACCGCTGAAATTCAAGAGTTTCAGTGCATAAAGCGAGCTGACCTTAACGAAATGACACACGTTCTTCGATATAAATTTATTAGAGACCTTCCGCCGTTTATCTAAGTCATATTCAGTTACATGCGGCGCTCATCTGGTGACATTTCAATATATGTTTTATGGAATGTATAACCTGCCAGGGCCGTATATCAATGGGGACTATCATGCAAGGTGCTGCCGTCCGGTCATTTGCAGTAGGTGGAGGAATTGGCCCCTAAAAGCTCCCTCCGTTATATACGAGCGGCTTAGGGCTCGCTTTGCTGCTGTCGCAGGACCAATATGGGGCAAGGATCGCATATTCCAAAGAGCCCATGTTAACATCGAGAAGGATGGGGGCATAAACTTGATGAGAGGACGTGTCACTCTCTTGTATTACATGTTTTAGTATAAAAAAATATATCGCAACCGGTTACGACGCGCTCCCGCATATCTAGGGGAGGACGTGATAAAATTCTCTTATGAACTTATTATGACGTTCTTTAAAATATTTTGCGCCTATGCGTACACGGAGAACAATTTCCAGTTAGGAACAGAACATATATGAAACTCCCTTCGAAATAGCTTAATTGTTCGTACAAAAACAACTGGGGAACTAATCGTATCAAACCAACAAAAACCTGATAAAAACATTTATGAACATGATAAGTTCGCTCGCACTGATTTTCCGCTGCATGATGTAACAACTTCCTGGGCGTTGCACTTTGCTGCTAACCCTTAATCCCTTTATGGCAGTTGATAAGTGACGGGTATAAACCACATTTTTCGCGATGGCGCTCTCGAGACAACTTATATGTATTCATTGCTTTACCACGAAGAACCGGAAGAAAACCAGGAATGAATGATTGTAGAAGCGTGTTCTAATACAAGTAATAAAACCAAAAGTTTTAGAAAAATTACTGTTTCTTAGTAACTAAAAAATTATGTGTAAATGTGTTAGTTTTGATAATCCCTTCATTGAATGAAAATGTAGTTAAACCAAGGTTAAAGTACAGGGTTTCCTGCAAAATGGTGTTCTAGCATATTCTGTTTAAGGAATCTTTTTAAATAATACCATCGTAGATTTTCATTTTATTAAAAACCAAATCTGGTTTATTCAAGTTATTAAGAATACCGATAAGAAAAAATTTAATAACAATATCAGCACCAATTAACAGTTGATGTGATAATAAAAATCTTATCAAAGGGGTGTCGTTCTCTAAATGCGAGGACATATTTTCTTTTCCCCTTCACATAATTAAAAGGTCCAACCCTAAAACACTCCCTTGCAACTGTCCATTTCCCGATGCATAAACAGGAATGTGACCACTAATGGAAGTAGTAAACGACAAAAGTTGTTCTCATCCTAAGGGATCCTCTTCTTATATTACTTGCTGAGTAAAAATCCTCGTTTTACGTAAATTTGAAGGAAAATAAATGGATTTTTTGAATAACGATTGGAAAACCTATCACTGATTTAAAATGAATTACGTATAGCAGTGGTTCTCAATCTTTTGCAGTTTAGAGACGTGTATTTTATTTTAGAAAATGGCGGATGTCTGAGGATCAGGGCTAGTTTTTTATATTTTACTTACTCTCTACTTAATAACAAATTATATAGAGGGAACATATTTAGGACTGAATATTAAACCAATCAGAAACCATATTTTTACAATTGTTTATTATATGGTCGAAAATAACTGTTTTAACCTTCACTTTCACATTTAATTTCTTTGAGAAATTCAAAATAATGTTCAAGTTCCTTTTTATATTGAATTGTATGTGGTTTCTGATGTTCAAATGTGCAAAAAAGTTCTTCACATACATCGTTGTTAACAGTTCTTCATCCCAGTGTTGCGCACAGGCTTCTTCTATGCCACGTGTTTCTCCTGAGCGCTAAGGTAGAAACATGGGGGACCTACAGTTTAACATCGAATCCGCACCGTAGAAATTACAGAGAAGGTTTTTAGCATTAAGATCCTATGGCTGGATTGGCGAATTGTGCTTGGTGGATTGCAAAACAAGATTCAATTAACTGCAATTCTGGGAAACTGAACTCAAGTCATAATCGATGTTTTGTCCATAAAGCGACTGCTCTACCAACTGAGCTACCATCATACAAATACGTAGTACCAAATGGCAATAAATATTATCCTTTACGATCATTGTGCACGTTCAGACTTTACACGTAACCAAAAACTGTTCAAATCGCGGTTGTTAAATTTAATGAACTTATCACATAAACAATCCACTGAATCTGTTAAGTCGTTATTCCTGATTGTTGATTTGAAAGAGCGAGATCTAGGACGCGGTTTTCCAAGCATCTCTATGCACGTAGGCCACCTTTGGCCCATTGTACACCCTAACTAAGAATTTTGCCTATTTAGGGTAATTCCAACTCCAGTAGTGATTTTGAATGTGTCACACATCGCAGTGATACGGGACCTACGCCTTTATTCTTTCTATAACAATGGTAAACTAACAAGTAAGCGTTTCCTTAATGAAAAATAAACAAAATATTATAGTGGAATAGTCAGTGAATATTGAATTTGGAGACCTCCTACGAGTCATTCCGGACTCAGTTCGGGGCCACAGATTAGAAACCGCTGCTTTTATGCAAATTATAAAGATATTCATTTATTCATTTTCTGTTTCTTATTCACAAATTGTTATAAATAACATAATTTACTTCTCTAAATTGTTCGCTCGTATAAATAGCTTCTTAACTCTAAAAGATTCCAAGCCGTTCCATAATGTATCTGTCCCTTTTAAAGTATGGTAAGTTGGGCGCTAAAACAGTCAATCTTTATCGAATTCACACGTCTGCCCTGGTCCATTTGTTCTCCCCCGGTCCAGATTGCCCCTCTTGTCCGCGATGTCCCTCCCCGTAGCAGGAAACGCCACTTTCTCTTATTTAAATTGCATTATACTTCAGCTCGAGAGGCCTTTTATTTTTCTGGCTCGCGAAAGGAGCGCCAATAGACTTCGGAATCGAATTATGCGAGTAAATGTCTTTCTGTAATTGTTTGTCCCCACACAGCTCAAGACAAAAAATCGGATTTCGCCCTTTCGGGCGGGGCGAGCGGCGTTGCGAAATGCAAAATCCGTTACGTAAGACAACGAGCAGAGCAACATGTGACATTAACAGGACATCTGGGAAGGGGTGAGTCAGCAAATTTGGGGGTTTTCGTAATAATCTGTCAATAGGGTATGTTTCGAAAATCAATGATGTGCCAAGATTGAGTGCACCCTACGATTATTGCACCAAGAATTTATAACGTTTAAATTGACGACGTGTGAGTACTTTATTGCCAAATCATAAAAAAGTTTCATAGACCTATTAAAACTAAATTGGATACAATCCAAATATTCCTCAAGATCAAGAATAAGATGTTTTGAATACAAGCTTGGCCAGTGACGGGAACAAAATAAAATCACAGGAGAAGTAGAATGATACAAATATTATATTGCTACTTTAGAGCCTTCTACAAAGATAATATGGTTATTGTAACAATTATAAATTCTATTTTATAATTTGTCGATCACATAGGCAAATGATGATGATCCCCTTTAAATGGTATCCAAAGTCACTACGAGAATGAGTGGCCTGTTTAGCAGTTCTAACAACAGCGATCCGTCCTGATTCGGAAGGCACGCCAAAGGCGTCGGTCCCGGCTATTACTATGGTCGCAGTAGTTAGGTCAAGTCACAGACGCTAGCACGGCTGAAAACTATGACACTAAGTGCCACCATGGCCATATGAATGGATGAATGAATTATTAATTTCAAAAAAGATGTATGAAGTTAGATTATATGAAAGCCTTGTGAATTGTGAATTAGTAAGACCCTGGCTAGAGGGAATTACTCGGAACCACTTAGAAGTACCAACGTATAAACATTATCTGTATGTATAAAAATCATAATACTATAGACGATACTATTTTTCTTTTTACAAAACCTACTGCTGTTTAGAAATTAGACGCTACTTAGCTGTTTGTAGTAGAACACCCTATATATTTCCTACTTCTCTATATAAATTTTAATAAATGACTTGAAAATGCCATCAGCTTGTTAAAATTTAATTTCAACAAGTAAAATTGACTAAAAAATAAGTATTATATAATATAATAATTATATGTAATATTGAATCATTCTTATCTACTAATAAACAGAAATTTCAACTAAAAATTCTATAAAATATGATGATTTGAATACTGGCTGACGTAAATAAAGTAAAATTGTTTTTACTTTAAACTTATTTTTTGTAGTGGTACAATATTTGGAAAGCGATGAATCTTATTTCCACGTTTCATAGCTTGCTAAGAAAGGGGGACCTCGATGGGGCAGTGCGAATACGCGCTGTCAGTCGACCGGTGGTATGAATTAAAAAAATGCTTGCTAAGCAAAAAAGTAAGGTTGTCTAAACATAGCAAATGAAGTCAATGGACAGAATGTAGTAAATATAAAATATACAGAGTGTTCCATTTAAAATAGTAACATTGAAAGTTATGTTTTAGCGTTTGAAAATTAAAAACAAGAATTCTGTCCGCTACAGTTTCTTAAACACACCGTATATGTATCACTTAGATATTAGTATTCATAAATATTCCAAATTTCCATGTACTCGTATATACTCCTAATAGGAAATAATAATACAGTCGAAATCGGTTATAACGACACTTTTGGGACGGGAAATATTACACGTAGCTTTTTTTATTTATTATTTATTATTATAATTATGAAATTTCAAATTAATAATTCGAAGATCGTTAGTTATATTTGTGCGCTAAATTTTAAACCTCGCAACCTGCTCTAATTTCACTAAAAATATCGAAATATCGTGTCAATAGTTCTTACTTGTTTAGAAAAATATTTAAAATCTGAGGATTATCTAAAGTGCATATCGTAAAAAATTTAAGCGGTTTAGTATTAAGCTAGTAAATACTAACGTAATTTGAACTATCTAACCCAGAAAAATTCCAAAAACATGTCTCTTATTTGAAATATAACTTCTAACAGAAGTTTTTAAGTAAAGTTTGCTTGGAGGTGAATATTTTTTAAGACAAGCTAGAATTGTTAAAAATAATAAATTTTTTATTGATTTTTCGGATGTTAGCGATCGCTGTAAGCAGGAAACACTACGATTACTTCATAAACGCTCGTTATATCCGTTGTATCAAAAAATTAACTACATTTTTTCACCTATAAAACAAAACAATTCTGGGGAAACCAGAATTACCCGCAATTACGTAAAAGTAAAGAAATAAAATTAATCGTTTCCGACTATAACAGAGCAGCATCATGCTCACCCTCCTAGATAACCCATGTAACTCTATATAAATAATACAGAATACGTAAATTAATGTTTTCTATGTTTACAACAAACTTTTTTGTGCGATACTTACAAGGTGAAAGTCGTAGACGTGTTTGTAGCGCAATTTTTGAGTCTTCAGCTGAAGGAAGAATATCTGACGGTCTCCAACTAATTTCAGGATCGTTCAGCCATTTACCTGAAAAAAAAAACAAAAACCCATTAAAATTTGAAAGTAGGTAGGTAAACAAGAAATGAATGCAGTTCCCAAACGGGAAGTATCTCTTTCTTGGTAATCGCGAACCGGCGCGTTAAGAAAACGAATTCGATCCCATGCTGATTGTCTATCGCCTTTAGTTTTGCTTGCTTGGGGTGGTTTGGGGGTGGCAGCGCGCTAACTAGGGTCGCACTAATCAATATCCGCCCTCGCCCCGTGCAACCCGGACACGCAGCTTCCTACTCTCCAGCCGTACCCGACACAACAGACTTGCTAATGCACAAATACGCGTTCTTTACCAGAAAATCCTAAATCTTCTGCTTGGAGGACTTACAGAAATTAGAAAGAACAACAAGGGGGACTGGTAGAAAAATCCCGATTTACAAGATTGTCTGTACAGTCCCGAATTTGATCTGTAAATATTACATTAATTTTCAAAACTGTAGAAGTAAAATGTAGGGGAATATAACATCAATAACCACTGAAGGATTCCCTACAGAAGAGTTTTGGGAAGAGGAAAATGGGTGATCTTTAGTGTTTTAACGAGTTTGGGATTAGGATTAGGATTAGGATTACATTATGTACAAAAAAAATGTTGATGAAGGTCACTCATGGAAAACAATTCAAGAGTCTTTACTTAAGTCACAATTTTCATCATTAGTTATTTAATATTAAGACAACATATAAAGAATCGTTCAGGTTTGTCGTTCCGACACGTGCGAAAGGATTCACAAACTTTTACGACTGTCGTAACTGTAATACATTCTAATTTATGTATTCAGAAATATGTATATATTTTGTTTTCTGAGCACTAACCACTTAAGTAACTTTATTATAAAATATTTGTGAAAAAGGTGATAAACTTTAAGGCGTAAATAAAGATACCTTTCTTGTTTTATACGACCAACTTTCCCGAAATTGTTCTGATCATACTGTACAAGGAAGATTGCAAAATCAGCAGCTGTTATATTTTGGATTATTTAATGTTTTCTTTCATTATCCTAGGCTACAAATGTCTAACAGTGTACTGAATTTTAAATTATTGGATTAAAATATTTTTAATGAATCAATACCAATAGCTGATATAGCTGAAACGAACATATGCAATTATTTTGCCCTTCTGTAATAAATTCATATTAAAATAGCTAATGGTAAAATGTACAAAGTTTGTCTAGAATTGCTTGTTTAATTTCAGTAAGGATTTAACAAACAGTATCTGTTAATTCCGAATCTCTCCCGCTTGTCTTTTCCGCTGTAATGCGCCACATGTTATTTTTCGTACTCTATTCAGGTAAATTATGTTAAAACTACCTTCATGTGTACTACATCCCTTAAAAAGTAGTGTAAATACCCTGAAAGGCTTTATATATGAATGCTATTTTTAATTTTGATTTACTTTTTTCCCATAAATTTTCTACATCGATACCCTTTCATCGGATATTACCGTCACCTGAAAAATAATACTTTGAATGTTCCACTACATACAACACTGTTGTAGGAATTCAAAACATACAATAGTTATAATAACAGAACGATTCATTAAAAATAACACTGATATGCAATCAGGGGAATCTAAAAATTTAATAAATATCTACAGGATGTTCTAAAAGAAAGGCAGAATCACATAAAATGAAGGAAACAGTACGGAGGGTGTTCTATTAAAACGAAATAGGACACCAAAAATGTAAATATGCCGAAGTATACACAGTATTCCACTAAATTAGAGGAATACAAAAATGTACGAAAAAGTAAATCTTTCTTAAACCAGGGAAAACAAGATCATTTTATCTAGCTTTAACAAATCGCACGAAATTTCAATACACTGCTAGAGGTCTCACGCTTTATGTTTTTTTTTTTGGCAGTGTTAATTAAATAGATGGCTTTGGTTTGGAATGCCATTTACTCTTTTACTGTAGTGTATCAAATATTTAAAAAAAATTAAAACATTGCCGGACCAGATTTTATATCAGTGACTGTAGAATATCCACAGTTTTGTCTCGTATGTAGTTAAAATGTATCGGAGAATATAACGGACAATCAAAAAGTTTTCAATTTAGAGTTGGCTGAGTGCTACAAGGCATGTCGTAGCTGTCATGTTGTGTTTATTTCTTCGAATGTAAACACAAGCAAAGTAAACTTAACCTCAAAGCGTATTTCCTTGCAGTAAAACACATTTTGAAAATCAAACAAATTACAACAACCAGATTAAATAGATTTTGACAGCTGAATAAATTATTTTAATTTGCTAATTATTTAAATTGGCATTAATTTGTTTTAGAATTTTTAGAAATTTTTAATTTTCCACTAATGAAGCTTTTTAACGAAAGCCATCTTTTGCTTCTTTTAATCCCGAATTTATTTCGAGGAAGTAGAAGAAAATCGTTGGATTTCCAGCAGGGAATTCTAGGCATGTGTGCACTTGTAGACATGATTTAACCATCCAAGCGAAATCAGTCGCAAAGAGTAAACAGACGTGGTCCTTCTTTCGCATTCACGTATTTCCGCGTCCGTCCTGTCCAGTCCAGTGTGTCCGTCCTGGCCATGAAAGCGTCTGGCAAAAGCAGGCCGCAATTTACTTAGGCCCCTCGAATCAAATTGTGAATCTTCAAAAGAATCGTCTCCACCCCTCCGACCCGACTAAAATACCCCTATTTCACTTTTATTTAACTCTGTTTTATCTCCTGCTAAATCACGTGCCACCTACTCGTATGCGAATTTTCTGTTTTCCTAGAAGCTGGGAAGCGCTTAGGTATATATAAATATGTTTTTGTGGGCTTTTTTGTTCAAAGTTTTATTGCAGTGTAATTTGGTTTTGAATACATTATAATTTTGGTGCCCTATTATGAGCTAAATAATCTGGTAGTCTCCACGGAAGAACGTTCTAAGAAGTGATTATGTTTTTCTTTCTTTTAATGTTCACGAAATCATGCGTAACCTCTGGCTGTTACACAGAAAAAATATTGTTTGGCAATCTACTGCACGATCGTTACTTGAACTTATTCGGGCTTGTGTCCTATTTAGAAGAAAATGTATTTAATAATTTTCTTGGGATTTATTTAAGCTATTCGTCCGCAAAACTCGTAAGCTGTCAAGGTAAAACTGGTAGAAAATTTACAATTTTTATTGAAATTATTGTATTTCTGGAAGTATGAGTGACAAATCTAAGTTGTGTTCATGTGCTTGTGCATAGTTGTACTTCAGAAATTATTATGCTATTATAAATATAATTTTTATATTTAAGGGGCTACTAAAGTGACTAAAAATAGACCAAAAATTAGCGTGTTTATTGCCATAGTAGTTACGTTAATAGAAAATCTTTCAATTCGCGGTTTTTAAACTATTTCACATGTTCAAGATTGAAATAAGATGAACAAATCATAAGAACTCGACAAAAATAGTGCAAAAATGCAGTAAAATCAACCTACATTTACGACATATGTGGAATTAAAATAAATATACTTTTTTACCTTATCATATACTAACATAATGCACATAGCCCTAATCTTAAAAGCTATTTGATTTTTTTACAATCAGAAAAATGTCGACGCTTTGTTGCCAATTTACTATATGGTATATTATACGTATTGTCTTTCATATGGGCTGTAGTTCGAATATAGGATCCCCTTAATTCTTACTAATATTAGGAACACATTTACACCCATATCACAACACACAAAATTCAAAGCCGATGTTGCCAAATTACCAGCAAATTACCCTATTTTAGGTACAAAGTTACAGCATTTAGGAAGAATTTACGGTACCTAGAAAGAACATCTGTTTATGCGGTTTAAAAAAAAGTGATATGTGTTCTACTGTTTTAGCAAATAAATAAACATACTGTATTTTAGGAAAAACTTATAAAGTTTATTAATACAATCACATAAGTTTTAATATTCAAAATTAGTTCCTTATAGCTTACCTCTGATGATTTAGTATTTAACTTAATTTCCTAGCAGAAGGTTGCAATAAAAGTATTGTATTTGTTTAATAATTTATCGAGGGTGTTCTTAGTTACTGAAAGTTTGCTGATTTGCGATAATGGCGTTAGAACAGGATATTTACGTTGGGCGTAATTACCGTATGTATACGGTAATTATTGTACTATTGGCAACGCTGTTCAAGACTTCAGTGCTGCGAGATTCAGAAAATGAAAGTTTCAAGATCATCCAAAACGAGGTGTTATATTAACTGAAAGGTGAGTTGACTAAACACGATTTCTGTGAACGTATTGTACACGAAAACTAAGAAAGATTCAGATGAAAAAGAGGGCAAAGCTGAGGATGCAAAAATTGTTGAAAATAAGTCTCATATTGAAACTTTCGTTTCTTGTCTTCTAAAGATTATGTATTAAACTACTACCGTTTAAGGTGTTTCGAAAAGAGGAAATAGAACAAAGTAATATGTGTCGACTTTAACAGTTACCAGCTACTGTCTACTTAAAAAATAGCTGATAATTAATAGCAATAGAACTTTTGTTATGTGACCATCAGTTATATACAAAGATGTTGAACTTCTGTTATTATTATAGAATATATAATTTGTAATTTCCGGCGTGTATTTTAACTACTTTATAATTGTAGTAACATAATTGAAAATTCGTAAAATCCGTCTATACAATCTCGACATAGAAATGTACATATATGAAAGTCGTAAAGTTACAGCAGATAAAAAGATATGTGCTGGAAACTCTAAATTACAAGAAAAGCGAATCCTTCTCTATTAACATCGAGCGTTTTTTACCTAAATTTTAAGCTTTAATTTTTTTAATTAACACTGTAATTGATTTTTAATTATAGATAATCAAGTTTTTGTAATTACAGTAGTTGGATTTTAAAGGTTTTTCTCTATCGTAGCTAGATATTTGCTCCATTTCTATCACGAATAGTCTTTTCTTGGATTTTCCATCCAAATGTTTAGCTCAAGTGATTGTATGAACATAAGCCTTCTGGATATTTAGAATTTGACCAAAAGAAATCTTCAACGTTAAACATTATGAATTGGAAAACTTTACCTATAATTTTACACGTAAATTCCAATGGGTTTGAAAATTTTTTTGGATTCCTGCTTTCTCTCTTTGTACAAGGCTATTCAATAGTTGAGCAAACCCCATCCCCTCAAATTTTCCCCACAAAGAAGCACCTAGTTCGCGGATTTCTGTGCGCGCTTTCAGCAGTTTCTCTCCGGACAGCGTCGAACGAATCGGTTTTTGCTCCGGGTCCGCCATCCCTATTTTTTACCGTATGCAGATGTAAAGGGGTAGTTTGCATGGCGCAAGCGTAGCCCGCCCATATCTCTATCGATATTATGTAAAACGAGCGTACGCGTGCGCGACCTAACGCGTTTTATATGTACATTTTTATAAGAACCCTTCAGGTATGACCGGGTATAAAATTTCAGCCCCGTGAAGGGGTAGCCAATGGCAACCTGCGATCTCTGCAACACATACGCACACATCAACCCCGGACTATTTTTTACTTGACATTCGATCTCTTCAAGGTTTACTCTTTTATTTGTACTTCTGTGAATTTTTTCAGCAGACTTCCGGTACTTGCTGGGCGGTGAATGAAATTTATTTGCGCTCTACAGTTAAGGGCTGCTGATTTCATTTAACCAGATATCAAGATTTGACAAAAAAATCCTTTTGTACTCTTCAGAAATGGATCTTAAAGGAGCAGTAATGGAGATAATAAGGAAACGTATTATATTCCATTTTTAACCCATATTACCTTCTAAAATGTAGGAGAAAGTATATTGATCGAGGTCATATTTAGGAAAGCTTCAATGAAGTGGATTTAGTACTTGTTATAACAGTAAATCTGCGGAGGGCACGTGTATGGGATTCACAACAAGATCATTTTAACCCCTAAATTTATTAAGACTCGCATGTAAGCCTAATCCCGCAATCGTTAGTTTTAGAATCATGAAATCGAAAATCATTAAGGAATCAGGGGGTTGCAGAAACCCGCAACCGGATTGCCACATGCCGTTGCCAAAAGTATTATTTACCATTTTTTACTCCTTTGAAAGCGTGTGCTGTTATTGTTCACACACGCCTGTACACACACATACCTGGGGTGGCAACCCTTAATAGCGAATAACTCACCCCCTCGTTTCTCTCTTTTGCACATCAGCTGTACAGAATAAACACAGTGGTGCGGATTCGAATCGGCCAGATTTTCTATCGCCGATGTGCCCGAAGGTTTCTTTACGATTTCTTATCCTTAAAGAAGCCTAGAATAATATTTTATTGTCATGATAATGCCCTGTCGTATTATTGAGTTTAATCCGAAACATTTGTACAGAAAAAAGGAATAAAAAATGGATTCGTGGTTGTATTTAAACGTTAGAAACGTATCTGCATCGGCTTTTATAAATCTGACAACTTAAAAAATAATATACTTTGATGTAAAATTACAGGCTCAGTGACAAACGTTCAATTTTTGTCTAGCATTTTTGTAACGTTAGAAATAATACCATATTTATTATAGTACAACAGATTCTCATTTGAATCAATATAGAATAATATTGCAATCTTTCCTAAAATTATTTCAAACATAGATATTTGAAGAACTATCAACTCCGTTTGTAAATTTAAATGTTTATATGAAATTTATTTTACCGTTATTTACTTATGTGATGTTTGTAGCTTTTCACATGGATAATTTTATACTGGAGAATCCAACACAAATATCACTGGAAATAAAGCGCAGTTTAAGAAAATATATGAACA
>JABXWE010045180.1:0-13052 GCA_014611495.1 Limonius californicus
GGCCCGTTTAGTGGTGCAACATCAGCGACTGGCCATGCTTCGGAGAGCACGTCAGAACCGTCAGTCCTGGGTACCACTTTGGTGGTAGTCGTTAGATCAAGTCAGAGGCGCTAACCTGATCTGAAAACTCCGACACCTGGCCATATTACGGCCATATGAATTACAACGATTACCATGATAATTGACTACTGGAATGAGCGGCCCGTTTAGTGGTACAGCATCAGCGACCGGCCATGCTTCGGAGCGCACTTCAAAACTGTCAGTCCTGGGTACCACTTTGGTGATAGTCGTTAGGTCAAGTCAGAGGCGCTAGCGTGACCTGAAAACTCCGACACCTGGCTCTACTACGGCCATATGAATTACGACGATTACCATGATCATTGTCGGTCGCATAGCCAAATGCTGCTGGAAGTCAGACGGTTATCAAAGTTAAACAACGCAGGCCCGGGTCACCACTGGAATGAGCGGCCCATTTAATGGTACAACATCAGCCATGCTTCGGAGAGCACGTCAGAACTGTCGGTCCTGGGAACCACTTTGGTGGCAGTCGTTAGGTCAAGTCAGAAGCGCTAGCGTGATCTGAAAACTCCGACACCTGGCTCTACTACGGCCATACGAATTACAACGATTACCATGATCATTGTAGGTTGCATAGCCAAACGCTGATGCCAGTCAGACGGTTATCAAAGTTAAACAACGCAGGCCCGAGTCACTACTAGAATGAGCGGCGCGTTTAGTGGTACAACATCAGCGACGAAGTTTCCGGCCAGAACGCGTTTTAAATTTATTTAAAAACTTTCTGCGTTGTTATTTCACCGGAAAGGCGCTGGTGGCGCTGGTAGTCGCAAACCGATGCGCGATCCCCCTCCGTACCCGGCCCGACACGACGCCAGAACGAGTGAGATCAGCCGGACCAGCAATATAAAAATGAATTTTTGAGGAAAATTCATTTACTCTTGAGTCGAGGCCCAGAGGAAGAAGTTCAGCCCAGACACCAAACCGAGAACTCTTGAGTCGAGGTCCAGAGGAAGAACTCCAGCCCAGAAACCAGTCCTGAAACCGAGAACTTTTGAGTCGAGATCCAGAGGAAGAAGTCCAGCTCAGAAGCCAGTCCTAGAACCAGATCTTCTAAGTCGAAATCCGGAGAGGAAGTCCAGCTCCGAGACCAGTCTAAAGCCAGTCCGCTAACCTGAACTTATTAACCGAATCTTTTAACTAAACCCAGTTCACCGCATACCTAAAAATCCTAGAAATCCATTCAACACTGAGTTAGTCTGGGGTGACCTGCATTTTGACAGTTTAATCCAGTAATTACTTTCCGTTCACCCTGACTTAGACTGGGGAAGCCCGCTCGTTGACAAGATAATCCTGTTAATGATTTCCGTTCCACACTATTTTGTTAGACTGGGGAAACCCGAGCTTTCATTTAGTGGAGGCCTGCCTTTAATTCTCCCGAATATTTAAAACGTATTTTCTCCTGACCTGGAAGACACCGCATTGAAAGTAGTTTAAAGAATTTTCTACGAATATCGCAACACTATTTTGTTAGACTGAGGCGACCCGTGCTTTCAATTAATGCCCGCTTTAATAATTCTGAACGACTACACAATACTGGCGAAAACACGAACATTCCACAGCGCCGCGCTTGAGGCCGGCGAGGGCCACTACAACGCCAGAAAATTCATATCACTTGTATTCCAGTTATAGGTACCCGGAACGAATTACATACATTGCTAGGTAATCGAGAAAACGAGTTCAAGGGAGCTGCGAAAATTCCAGTTGCTGCGAGTAACCCCGTTTCTTCCATTGTAATAATAAAAATTTCGTTAGTTGTTTAGCAGCTGTGTAGCCTTCAGAGAGAAGCGAGCATGCTACTCAGCTGGCAGTAACCGTCTACGGCAGCGCGTCATCCTCCGCTGACCTGTGTCCAGAACGTGTCCAGATTGAATACATTCCAGGGCCGAACCAAGGCAGCTTTCACTTTCATTTTAGAACACCGTATTTCAGTTTTATTATTGTATATATATTTACTTTCAGTATTTTAATTTAAGGTAGAATTGCAAATAAAAAGGAATAAAACTGTAAATCCGATAAATAATTTTTATTCCCAGTGAGCCCTGGCTCTAAGTTTACCCGGCACCAGGCCGGAGTATTACAAGCTATGCTGCGGAGGGCACGTCAAAACTGTCGGTCCGGGTACCACTTTGGTGGTAGTCGTTAGGTCAAGTCAGAGGCGCTAGCGCGACCTGAAAACTCCGACACCTGGCTGTACTACGGCCATATGAATTACGACGATTACCATGATCATTGTCGGTCGCATAGCCAACTGCTGCTGGAAGTCAGACGGTTATCAAAGTTAAACAACGCAGGACCGAGTCACTACTGAAATGAGCGGCGCGTTTAGTGGTGCAACATTAGCGACCAGCCATGCTTCGGAGGGCACGTCAGAACTGTCCATTCCGGGTACCACTTCGGTGGTAGTAGTTAGGTCAAGTCAGAAGCGCTACTGCTACCTGAAAACTGTGACACCTGGCTCTACTACGGCCATATGAATTACGACGATTACCATGATCATTGTAGGTCGCATAGCCAAATGCTGCTGAAAGTCAGACGGTTATCAACGTTAAACAACACAGGCCCGAGTCACTACTAGAATGAGCGGCCCGTTTAGTGGTACAACATCAGCGACCGACCATGCTTCGGAGAGCACGTCAAAACTGTGGGTCTCGAGTACCACTTTGGTGGGGGTCGTTAGGTCAAGTCAGAGTCGCTAACGCTACCTGAAAACACTGTATGTCTGTCTGAGTTGGATTCCTTATTAAAGAAAAACTCGCCCGAAAAAGGGATACGAAGCCTTTCTGAAAAGAGTGGTAACAATTATTCTACAAATACTACAAAGGACACCACTGAAAATTATGCACGTATACTTACCTACCTAGACCTATGAATACCGTGAGGTAGACAGGATCTACGAGGAAATACCATGACTATGTCGAAAGACACAAATATCTATACAATAGTCATGGGCAAACATGCAAAGCTGGACAGAAAGAAGGAAACAACAGAGCACAAAATAGGAAAATTCGGCATCGGAACTCGGAATAATACAGGAAACATTCTGATAAGGTTCCTAGAAGAACGTTTATATGCAATGAATACGTTCTTCAAGAAAAAACTACAATGTCAATGGACATGGTAGCGCCAAATGGGATTAGTAAAAATGAGATTGATCTCATCCTTTCGTCGACTCAATAATCAGAGACGTAACAGTACTAAAGAACTTCAACACTGGAAGCGATCTTCGTTTAGTCAGAGCCAGATTAAACACAAATACAAAAAAAGAGCGAAAAGCCGAGATGATAATCCAAATGGACTTCCACACATACATACGCTAAACCTATTAAGATCAGAAGGTGAGTAAGACAAGATGACACATTGTCACCAAAAACTATTTACACATAGAAGACATTTTTATAGAGCTGAATTAGGAACACTTAGGGTAATCACAAATTTCAAACGACTAAATCATCTGAGGTTTGCAGATGTGTTACAGTTTAAAATCACCAAACACTGTGTGTGGGCCTAAACGTCCCTAGATGTAGCAGCGGCTAGCTGACCAGTGCAGAAGGTCGTGGATCCTCGAAGAGGGATGTGCGTGGCGCCAAGTAGTCCACGCTACTACTAGGCTGATAACAAAATCCTAACAAGACAGACCCCCGAATTCTCGTTGGGTCCAGACTGTTCTTTTAATAAGAATAAAACACACCAATAGGCATCGGTAATTATGTATCATATATTCAAGATAAACCCTCCCGAATTCGTTATCAAATTACCCTATACAAAACAGCATAAATAACAATCTTAATACAATATTAAATGATGATACCGGTAAAGGCAGTAGAAGTGAACTGGGACATATAAAATATTATAGACCGACAGCAAAGGCGAATGCTACCATTATATAGCTTTTAATATTGACAATCATAAACAAAACCGCACAAATTACATATATCGCAATCTTGGTAAGCTACCTGTAGTAGCAGCTTCTCACCATTATTCAAATTCAAGGTAGATTGAACAGGAGTTACTTACTCCGACCTTATGGGTGCTTCCTTCGAGCATGGCGGCCACAACCTCCACCAGGTCGCTTCCCGCCGCCCGCAGACAACTAGTCAGGAGCGTCAGTTAGAAGAGAGGATCCGCTCCGACAAAGCTGCGCGATCAAATGGAAAATTCTGGGCCCGGAACGGCCGACAGATGTAGACTGACGGCAATGATACCATTCACTTTAGAATTTGGAAATGGATATCGAGATAGTAGCGGCAGCTCTGACTTCGGACCTTGCAAAGCCTCCACACAGGAGAATATGAGACCTCAGGGCTTCGAGATCACACAATCTAACCCAATAAAAAACTCGACTCCAAGAGCCACGAGTTTCTTACATTAGTAGCCCCAAAACGGAACTCACAGATTCCTTATTCGTTATATCCAGCTAGAAATCTAAATCACCACGAATGTGAAATTTGAGGACACCTCGTCGGAAAATTTAGTTTAACAGTATTAAGAACGGCCCACGACACTCTTTGGTGGTAGCTTGACAAAGACTCTCTTACACAAAATGATCTTCCCCAGATGTCACCCCCCTTATTCTAACGATGCGCGAAATAACGTAACAGATGATAGTATACTGATAACAGATAACTTCGAAGATATACAGAGAATGCTTAGCGGAGTCCACTCTATATCAGTCACTAAAAGTCTCAGGATGAACCTAGGCAAAACAAAAGGTACGAACAACGCAGATAACCCCAGATAGGTTGAAGCAGACGAAACCAAACTAGAGTTGGTCGACAAATATACACAATGGGGTCATTTGATTAATCTAAACAAAGAAAACCAGACGACTGAAATAAATAGAAGAATCCGAATTGAATGGGGATCGTTTAGCAAATTATCCTTCATTCTCAAAGCTAAGAAAATATTTAATACCAGCATTCTCCCTGTACTCACATATACAGCACAGACATGAACTTTCACCAAAGCAAATCTTGACAAATTAGTGAAAACCCAAAGAGCCACTGTGAGAAGAATTTTAGAAGTACCTAACACTAAACGACCACAAAAGACACTCGTGGCAACGACAAACAACTCAGATTGTAGACGTAGTGGAACAGGCTGCCAAACTCCAGTGAATATTTGCAGACCAGGAAGAAAAGAGGGGATTCACACCTTATGATTAGAAAATTTGTTTTGTTAGAAAATTATAGTAAAACACTTGTCTAGTTTCTATTCGCCATTTGCATTTATTGCCTTCCTAGAATTTCGAAATGAATAATCCAGTCAAAAAATACATTCCTATATTAGTGGTATGGGAAAGTAAAAATTAGCAATAAAGCTTATCGGTCCCTATACAAGTTGGCAATAAAACAAATACTTACAAGTATAAGGGTAAGAAGTACATATATAACAAATAATAGGATTGATTGGAGACAGTCCAATCCCATTAGACTTCAATTGTTGGCTTGGTGAAGAACTTATCTCCAGAGGTTTTCCTCAGCCAAGTTATTTTAGTTAGTTCAAGTTCCTATTGAAGATGGCAGCTTAGATGCCGAAATACATATTTAGGTGTTTTAAATATCGTGGTGGTAGGGGGTTTTCCACAGTTTATATAAAAAATGCATATTGGAAATGTTTGCGGGGATACCCGAAGAATATTCCGCACACGGCTGCCCCTTTAACCATGTTTAAGGTAATTAGTGCCATGGCACACTAAACCTAGGGCACTAATGGTTTTAAGTACTCTCCGAGGCACCGCGAGCAACGTGTTAGCGTAGATTTTCAGTAACCCATCCAAGTGGTGACCGTGCGGATCGTGAGTATACTTTGAATACTGTCTGACTAGTATCCGTATTTGTCCGCCACGCTGCTCCCGATATGTACGGATATATAACATGTAATCATAAAGTTGTGCTAAGAGAATGTTTTGCATAACTGAGATTGGACTATAAACCAATGACAATTTTAAGAACTACCAAATTAATATAATTCATTCACCTGTCACAACTTGTTTAATCTGGCTGCTGTTATTTGTTGTTTGTTGTTATTGGATCAAATAGTGTTTAATTTTATTTTATTTGAAAGTTGTTTCTACTTTAGAGCAAAAATCATTCATGGTGGTGTGATATCTTCTGACTGCTTAAAAAATTAATGGTGAATGAACTCCATTCCAGATTCTTCTGCAGAATTTCAAAGCTTCCAGAAGTTGTGTTCTAATATCAATAATTTTATCAACTAATCTATTCGCTAAGGTTATTTCGTGAAACCGGTAGTGTTGTTAGCAAAGATGTAACTGGTAGGCCTAAAAAGCGACCCGATGAGATTGTTGAAAATGTAAGACAAATAATCACCAAATGCCCCCTCAATTTATCTTATCACAACAAGTTGACCTTCCATATGGAACCATCTTAAAAGAAAATTTGCATATATTTCCATATTGGATGACTGTCGTGCACGAACTGTTTCAACAAGATTTTGCACTAAGACGATAATACTGCCATTGGTTTTCGAACTATATCGGTAATATTGATTTATTGGTCAAAACTTTCTTGTCGGACGAGGCATGATTCCACCTATATTTTTGTTTGCCATTCATGCATACTACCCTCCCCCCAGAAACCGCTTTCGCATTACTTCAGGGGGTGCGGGCGTCCGTTACGTACTATAAATTCATGCACCTTGCACCCTAAACTAAGTGACATGCGGTTTCCTTAGCCGGCATTCGAACACGCGGCCGATCAGCCGCATTTTACTGCGACCTCGAATGACAGCACATATTCGCTCCACCGGGGTCCCTTGGTTCCACCTATCTGGATACGTCGTTTCCCAAAATATTAGAAAGTGGAAAACGGAGAATCCCCATATTTTCACTGACATTTCACTATATCAACAAAAATTTAGAGTTTGATAGGGTCTTCGTATGAAAAGATTGGTAGGACCAATTTTCATAAATGTTCAAAACTCCGATTAGCGATTTAAATGCACTTACCCAAAGAATTATAACAAAATATGAAAAAATAAACAACTCGTCACAGATTTTACAAAATGTTAGAAATGGTGTTAGATGAAGAGTCCGAAGTTGTCTTCAGGAAGTTGGAAGCCATTTCCAACATACTTTATAACCTTCAAATACTCTAAATGCTTAAAATGCTTAATTAATATTTTTTTACAATTGTGTACTAGAATGTCAACTTATTAGGTTTCATTACTAATGTTAAATTACATACAGGTTTCACTAGTTAAAAAACTAAGTTTTTTCACTGAAAATTGCAATTTGTTTTACTCTTTTAAGATAATCTAAAAAATGTGCTCGTTAAGAAATACAATTTTATTAAAGAAAATGTTTACATTTTTAACTTAATTGAACATGCCAAATCAAAGAAATATGTAATTGTTCTTTAATTTCACATAGTCAATTAAGTTTGTAATAAATAATAATTATTTTTATTCATTATAATAATTATCTCATTTTCCGTTTTCAGCTTTCTTGAAATAAATGGAAGAAGGCGAGTAGAAGAATTTGTTCTATAGTCAGTAAGTGGGGTGTGTTTTTCTATACGAACGTTGTTTTCAATTCAAGCAGCTACTTCAAAAGTTTCTCCTGCAATTAAACCCCGCAATGTCTTTCGTGTGTGCGATGGAATTTTCCACATACCCCTCTGCAAAGCTGGTAGACCTGCAGCCACCATAACATTTGAGGACTGAGGAATCTATACCCACGCTGCTGTTCTTCTTGCATAATCTCCCATTGGATTTACACCTAATGGCTGAGATATATAATTTCCACCTCAATATCCAAGAAAGAATCAACAAAGTTAAGCGTTCTGGGACCCAAGTTTAATGTATTTTCTTGTAATTTCAATTGGATTTACTCCACTAATATTCCTATTTGTTACAATAAAGTGTTTTAGAATTTTTGATTTAGTCTCCGGTACAGAAATTGCAATGCAGTCTTCCAGGTCTTCAATATCTGATATCGACATTTTCACTAAATCGTCCCTTCTGCATGCAATTATTATATAAATCTATTAAGGCCACCTATAAATTATAAACGTTCATGCACTTCTTTACCTTCATTAATAAGTATTTTTTATCATCTGCTTTGTATACAAAGGAAAAATTAGTGTCTTCGTGAGAATTTTTGATGTTTTGGACGATTCCTTTGATTTTCTCTTTAAAAATGCCGGTAAGTTTGAAATTCACTCATTTTGTGCAGTTAGAAACACGAAAGACGCTTACCTTTCGACGCTTCACTTTTAATTTACAATAAATCAACAATTTTGATTATTTTTAATCATAGCAACGTATAAAGTATACTGGATTTCGAATGCTAAATATTATAGAAATTCCCACAAACAATAATGCTATCTAAATAATATTCATAATTTCAAAACGTCAACATTTAATATTTAAGGTTCTGGTTTTATTACACTATGTGTAGGCTGTAGGTTGCAAATGTTAGTGTTTTCTCACTCGTCGTCCTTGTACTTCTCATTACGCTCGTTAAACAACATTCACGACTCGAGAAAAAAAACACTCACTTTTCGCTCTTATTGCATAAATAACTATTATTTATTTACTTTTTAAAATACGTTCTATTGCGACGAGATACGCTTTGAAGTTAAGTTCTTAGTTAAGTTAAGTTAAGAAATAAACACAAGGTACGGCTGGTACGTAACATGACAGGTACGACATGCCTTTTAGCACTTACAGCCAACCCTAATTTGAATACTTTTTGATCGCTCGTTATGCAACTAATACGACACTGAAACGAACCAAATACGGTTGATAGTCGAAACAACGGTAACTACAAAAGAAATTCAGCTGCGTTTACGCTGTGATGGACAACTTCGCTCATGTGGCCAAACACGTCGTAAATATTCTCTTTTCAACACATTAATTCAGACATAACGACCACAGTTTATTCTAAAACAAATTTAATTTAATATTGCTGAATCAAGAATAATTTTCATCCGTTTAAGGTCAATTGTATGCTAAATTAAATCAAAGGCTACAGTTTTCGATTATTTTTATAGTCTGAAGATACGCGCTGTTGCAAATGAAAATGATTTTGAAACTGCAACTTCAGTTAACCCTTAAGCAGTCGCGCAGGTGCACAAAGTGCTCGATTTCGTATCAAGTGGGTAGATATTTTCTTGTATCATACCGAAATCGCTTAGCCCGCACCTAATCTACTGTTGCAGTTTTAGCTATATGCAGCAACCACCACTGTCAGTTTCTGTTTGTGCTTCATAACATAAGATATAAACGTCTTTTATGATCATGGTGGATGACGGTGCACATTGTGCTTCCACGCGACCAGTTGTGTAAGTATAATAAATTATTAAGATGTTTTTTCTGGTAGAGAGTAAAGAATGTTCTGAAGTACGTGTTTTGTATGTGTAACATATTTATTATTGTTTCTAGGTTTCCAAGGAACCCGAAGAAGCACACCGATGATGAGCTTGCTAAGTATTTAGATATAGACGATGATGATTCTTGTGAACTGCATACGGAAGTCGATACTCAATGTAACGATTCTGAACACTTTAAAGTCGAGATTATTTACGAAAGCGATCACGACACCGAATCCGAACAAGAGGGAAGCGAAGACTCCGAATCAGATGAAGATTGTAACAATGCCACAAATTTCTTTACAGGTAAGGACAAATTGACGAAACGGGGAAAATCTGCTGTTTCCAGTAAATTTAGTAAAAGTAAGGCATGCAATATAATAAAAATTCTACCTGGATTTAAACGTGTCGCAAGAAATATAGCTGATGAGCTTACAGCTTTGCATAATTTAATCGATACTCAAATTATTGATGGTATCATACTGCATAAGGATATATACATTGAACACAATCGTATTTCTAAATACGACAGAGAAAGAGATGCCAAAGAAACTACAAGAAGTCAGTTGTTAGCAGTTCTTAGTTTACTATACCTCGCTGGTGTGAAAAAAACCAAATCATACTCATTTTCTGGAACTGTGGACTGATGATGGCACAGGTATTGAAATATTTCGCGGTTGAGCTATAGAAGGTTTCTCTTCCTCTTAGATTGTAATAGGCTTGATGATAAACAAACAAGAAATGAACGCAAAACTAGACAAATTAGCGGCAATACGCTCTACCCTAGATTCCTTTGTCACTAATTGCAAAAATAGTTATTCTGTCGGAGAATATGTCACCATATATGGTATAAAAGTATTTGCTATGTGTGATTCTAACTAACTTTTTATACAGCAATCTTGACGTATTGCAGTAAGCAACCAGAAGGACCTTATGAAAAGCCAAATACTCCTACAGATATAGTATGCCGCCTATTAGAGCTAATAAAAGAAACAAATAGAAAGTTCTTCTTATTCTTCTTCTTATTATTATTAGGACGATGTCCTGTTTTCTCCATTTTTGTCTCATTTCAATACATGGGATGGCATGACTCATTGTAGGTCTTGAGATGCTGATGTCCAGCTCTCCTGCTATAGTTAGGGAGGTCTTCCTACGTTCCGTTTTGAATTGGGTTTCTCTGACTTTGCCCATCTTGCCAATCTGTCTTCTCCCATTCTGTCGACATGATCTCTCTAGTTGCTTCTTCGCATTCGTGCCAATCTCACGACGTCTTGAATTTCACATCTTTGTCGGACGGGTTCATTTGTTATTCTATCGTGGAGAGTGTGACCTGATATAGTTCTGAGCGTTTTCATTTCGGCTGTTCTCATTATTTGTTTGGTCTTTGATCTTTCAGCTCTTGTTTCAGCTCCATACGTCAGAATTAGCCTTACACATGTCTTATATATACGCACTTTGCTTTCCGTAGTTATATGTTTGTTGCGCCATATTAGGTATATCACGGAGATAGCCACTAATAGCTGCGGATTTATTTGCTTGGTTTTTTACTTCGTTTTTGATGTTTCTACGCCCAGATATTTGAAGTGCATTCCTTGTGTGAATGTTTTATTATCAACGGCTAGTTTACACCGAATTGGGTCGTTGGCGATGACCATAGACTGTGTTTTCTCAGTTGATATCGTCATGTTGAACTGGTGTGAGGTTGTTTGAAATTTATAAAGTAGGCGTTGTAAGCCGTCCTCATTTTCCGTCATTATCACCGCATCATCGGTGTAACACAATATCGTAACCTTACTGTTCCCCATTTTGTACCCTCCTCTCATACCGTTTGCGTTCCGTATGATCTTATTCATAATTATATTAAAAAGTGCAGGGCTTCAACTATCTCCCTGCCGTATCCCTGTAGAGATAGACACTTCTTCTGTCAGCACGTTATTTGTTCGTATGCGTGTTTTACTGTTGGTGTTAAGTTCTCTTATTACTTTTATAATTTTCCTGTCGACATTACTTTCTTCTAAAATTCTGATGACATCAGTAAGTCGGACCCTGTCAAATGCTTGGGTTAGATTTATACAACAAAGGAACTATCGATTTTTCTATTAGCTTGCGCAGTATAAATAGTGCATCTACGGTGGATCTGTTTGGGCGAAATTCTTGTTGCTCTTCGCATATTTCAATCTGTTGCATTAATAGTTCTGATAAGATTTTTGTCACGACTTTTGAGATCGTACTTAGGAGGCATATTCCCCTGTAATTCTTTGGATCCTTTTTAGTTCCCTTTTTAAATATGGAAATGATTATATTAGTGCGCCATTGATTAGGTATTCTATCTGTTATGATAATTGGGTTAAAGGATAAAGGTTTTTGTGTTTTGTTTTCCATGAATATTACTTTTTCTGGTTCCTATTGCCTCTGTTGCACTGTTTATAATATTAGTACTTAGTGTTTCCCCAGCTTGATCGGCATCGTCATTCTCTGTTATGGTACTGGAGCTAATTTTTTTTAAATAGAACTTAACCTATGATAATTAGTGTACCAGCTATCCACTCGCTAAAATGGTTTTGAATAAAATAACATTAGTAGGAACTCAAAAAAAAAATACAAGCGAGAAATACCACCAGAATTTTTACCCCAAAAAAATAGGGAAAGTAGAACTTCAATATTCGGTTTCTAAAAAGCTGTCACTATGGTCCCTTACGTTCCCAAAAAGAACAAAGCTATGCTGTTACTTTCAACGATGGATTTTTATTCCTCACTGGATGAAGACACAAACAAACCGGAGATTATAACCTTCTACAACTCAACCAAAGGAGGAATTGACACAGTGGATCAAATGTGTAATTCGTATTGTGTCTAGAAAAACCAAACGATGGCCATTAGCTCTCTTGCGATTTTGAATATAGTAGGAATTAATGCGCAAATACTATACAGTGCTTCCCAAAAGTAACGGATACATCCTATAAAATTGTTGAGAAAAATATTTCATAAAAATACTCGGACACGTCGATTTTTATTTTTAAATTATCATTTAGAGATGTAATTTCGACCCCTCACCCCTCAACCCCTAAGCGCTAGCAACTTCAACTTTAAAATTTCAAATAGCAAAGTACCCCTTATGATACCACATCTGATAGCTTTCTTTATGCTGAATACAACAAAAACAGTGTTTCAAAATCGGTTGACAAATAACGGAGATATTTACCAAAACGTATTCAAATGAAAGTGTCAATATTCGAGCAGGCGTTGATACGGTTCTAGCAATGAGTGATAAAAACAATTGAAGTTTATCGTTCTCAGTACGTTTTAATGTTTTAAGTGTTTATGTTGTACTTTTACGCTTGGATGAAAAAAAAATTTTTTCTTTGATAAAAAAAATTTTTTCTTAATTGCGCAAAACCCGTCGCAATGTTTACAGGACGTACTGAGAACATAAACTACAATTGTTTTTACCATTCATCGCTAGAGCCGTATCAACGCCTGCTCGAATATTGGCACTTTCATTTGAATACATTTTCGTAAATATCTCCGTTATTTATCAACCGATTTTGAAAAACTTTTTTATGTTGTATTCAGCATGAAGAAAGCTATCAGATGAGGTATCATAAGGGGTACTTTGCTATTTGAAATTTTAAAGTTGGAGTT
>JABXWE010045181.1:0-22829 GCA_014611495.1 Limonius californicus
ATATATATATATATATATATATATATATATATATAATTATTTAAAAATACCTGTTATCTATTTTTCTTTCCTCTATTTAGAAATACCTTAGAGATGTAGATATATTTATATAATAGCGAATATACAGGGTGAGTCAAAATTCGCTCCCCAGCGGTTATATACGTATTGTATGAGTAAAACTAAAACGAAAAAAAAGAATACAAAAATCTCAAGAAATGCTTCGTTTTCCAGATAAATTTAAAATAAAAAGTACAATTGTTGTATTTAGTTTAATTTAATCAAACTACCATAGCAATCTCATTTGACAAAACAATAGCTAATCAATCTGTCAACTTCAAAACGGTTGTGTACTTTGTGTTGATTGTTAAGTATTATTTGTCAATTTACCATGGCAAATTATAGTAACAAAGAATATGTCGATATGATCAAAGTTTTAGGGGCTTGTGACGATAATGCCCGTGCTGCGGAGCGTTTGTATAGGGAACGATATCCGAACCGTCGTCATCCTGATCACAAACCGATTCAAAATGCAGAAGTTCGTGCCGTGGAAACTGGATGTGTTACTCCGAAACGTTCTTTGTATGCTGGTCGTCCTAGGAAACTGACATGGCGACAAGAGGAGCAATTGTTACAAGATACGGAAAATAACCCTACCACTAGTACGCGTCTGTTAGCAAGAAATCGTCATCATGCTCAATCCTTAGTTCATAGATGTCTAAGAAGGTATGGTTTGTATCCATTCCACTTCCACCTACAACCTATTCAAATGTTACACCCTGGAGATGAACAATTGAGAGTAAATTTCTGTACATGGGCATTACATCAAATCCACCTTGATCCAGGTTTTTTCCATCATGTTTTATTTTCGGATGAAGCTCATTTTAACCAACAAGGGATTTTTAATCATCGTGACCTTCATCATTGGAACTACGAAAATCCTAATGCAGTGCGTCAAAAAAACAAACAAAGACGTTGGACTGTTAATGTATGGATAGGTTTGCTAGGAAAAAGAATTATTGGCCCTCATTTTTTGCCTAGAATAATAAATGGTGAAATTTATAGAAACTTTTTAGATAATATTTTACCTGATTTATTAGACGATATTCCAGTGCAGCTACGTCAGAACATGTGGTTCCAACACGATGGAGCGCCCGCACACGCAACAGTACAAGTTCGAGAAACACTTGATCGCAATTTTCCAAACAAATGGATCGGACGCTACGGCCACACACCGTGGCCACCCCGATCTCCAGATTTAACGCCAAAGATTTCTGGCTTTGGGGGTTCATAAAAGAGAAGGTTTATTTTACTGAACCTGCCGGAGAGAACGAAGTCATAGCTAGAATTCACGCCGCAGTAGCAGAAATAAACGAAAATGTTATTAATTCTGTTGGCAATAACTTTAGTAAACGCTTGCATAAATGCATGGAACGAAATGGTGATGTTTTTGAAGGATTGATGCGCAACCAATAAGTGTGAATTTATTAGTTATGTTTAGGTAGATATGACATTTGAATTTTCTACGATAGTTTGAATAAATAATATTAATATGCAATTTATTATTTTTATTTTGATTTTTTTTTCGTTTTAGTTTTACTCATACAATACGTATATAACCGCTGGGGAGCGAATTTTGACTCACCCTGTATAATGATGGTGAGGCTTACACCCCATGAAGCATTAGTAAACTCCACATGGATAATATGTTAAAGTTTAAACATATTTCGAATACTTATACAATATAATTACAAATACCTCTATAAGTAAAAATATTTAAGATATATTACCAAACGAAGAAATTATCTAGTATATTACGGAATTAATCAATTATAAATACTTGAAGAATATTTTTCAATAAATAAATAATAACTGATAATGTAACATGCCAAATTTATATTTAATATCTAACATATTATATTCATTGTTTAAAAATGTTTAAATAGTTTAAATGCACAAAAACAAAGAACGAATAGATATGGTATTATTATGCTATAGTTTTCTATAAAGAATGTTTTGAAATCATTAAAAAGATTTTAATCGAATGCAGTATCTAAGATATTATTAATTTATTATTTAAAATGAAATGTTAGCTTTTTCAAATGCCATTTTAGACATCTACGGCTTAATAAACAAATTACTAACATGTTTTAAAATAAATTATCTACATATCTTGGCGATATTTTTGAATTAAAACATATTTATATTTTTTGATTCAGTAGAAACATCTCCATTAAATTGCTGTCAAACTGTTTCATCTAATTGTTTTATTCATATGGCAATGGTTTAAAATTGTTGCAAACGACGGAAATGGTTTAAAATTGTTGCAAACGACGTAAATGCTGCAAGCTCCAGTAGCTACTAGTTTTATGGGAGCAGATTGCGTGGTAGATTGTAGTGTTTAAATTTCACTACCGCAAGGGGAGAGCTAACCTTTGCCTCTAAGGTCTCTGATAAGCGCAATTATAAATTTTCATGACCTTGTAAGGATAATCTAATTCTAAATAATGTATGATGTGGTTTGGGGACGTCTAACAATGAATATTGCGTCTCACAAACATCCGCTGGTAATTCGTTTATCGTGGTTTCAGACACATTTGCGTCTATTATCTTATCTTAAGCCATTTTTCCTCAATTAAAAAACTAACGTGATATAAAATACATAAAAGAAAAATAGAAAAACGTGAAATTCGATACCAAAAGTTTCAAAAAGAAACAGTTTGAACACAATTTGTATGGTATATCTATCATCTCTATTCAACTTCGAATTTGATATAATTTGGACAAAATCTTGCAAATTCTTAGTCAGAACACTTATGGAAATGCAAAGTAGCTTTCATGATTCAACTATCGCTTTAGATTTTTAAATCGTCAGACGGTAGATCGATGTTATAGAACGGTAGCTAACTAGTAAATGCCACAAATGGTGGCAGCTACAACTTTACATTCGGGCGAGGAGGCGTTGTCAAAACGTTGTAAGACCCCGTCACTTAACTTACCGCGACGTCCGTCTTGAATTTTCTGTAAGTAATCCCCTAAAGAAATTCCTTTAGCAGCACAATAAACGGGTGCGATAATTTTGCCTGCAGATCGTTGGGAACGAAGTTTTTCAGCGGCGAAGGCTATTTAGATTTCCATTGCATGGATTGATCTTTGGTATCCGAAACCCAGAGCTCTGGATTAACTTTTAAGCATTATAAGTGAGTGCTTAGGGCATTACAGATATGCGTCACCATAGCTGCAGTTAAATTATGATTTCTCTATACAATATTTATTTCTAAAAATTGTCCACCAACTTCAAATTTTGTAGAAACAGGATTTTCAGAATTTACAAATATTCTCTGGAGATCACATAATTTCAGTAGAAACAATATCAAATCTTATTTTATCTTATAATCTTTTGGAAAATTATTATAAATTGTTGTATACATTTTTGTATTATCATTTTCTCCCTTATAGCAGTTTTATTTAAAAAATGTATAGACAACGAAGGACATATCAATTTTTTTCTGTTGGTCTAGTTATAAATAAGTAATTGATTTATATTACTTGCTGCTACTTTATATTACATTCAGTTTAAATTTGATAGTTGCATGCGTGGGGGATGACATTGAATAAAACTGAGCTTTTAATGTTTTATTTTATGTTCTTCACTTATTTCTATCGTAATATCCTACTCAGCAATGGAATGGCCACAGGGGCACCAGTTTTGGGCTGATCCTCAGCAGATAGTTTTGACAGATGAAGATGGTCTTGCTAAATCCATTCGATTGTAAAAAAAGAAATAGCAAATTCTGCAACTATTTTTAGTACTTCAATTGGGGAATTATCAAGAACTGTTTTCCCAACGCAAACGATGTTTGCATTTATCGTCATTTCTGTTGGACTTACTGATCTCTAGGCTCATCTTTCGTAGATTTTCTTCTTTGATACACCTCTGCTGTTTAAAATAGGAGTTACGCTAGTGCCACAGATATGCTGGAATTATTTAGTTTCTCTTGAAATAGTGCCTTCCCGCATCAGAAATTGAATGACTGTCTTCAGAGCAAAAAGATAATTTTCAGTTTTTCGCTCAGAATGGGTTCAAGCAAAATGTATAAGTTTTATGCGAATAACTACAGTTGAATGAAAGTTTACCTGTTGTAACAGATGGGGTTGACAATATTGTAGGTTGGAAAAGCAAAACCTCACCACTTCCTTAGATAGATTAGATTGGAAAGGTTTGGAACTCCCCTCGTATTTCTCATAGATCCTGGCAAACCGCGGATTTGGCAAGTCAAGGATAGAAGTTATGCGTTGGGTTTGGTTTCATTAGCAGTCGATTAATTAGCCGTCAAAATTCACACCATAATTATTCAATACAGGAAAAACTCCTGCATAGGCAACTGGTTAAAGCAGGAAATAAAAGAACTGAGTACGAGAAACCGTGTACAGAAATGCAGCATTCCATTCTTTATTTTATATTAAGTACCAACAAGTAATTTATGCACAACACAACTGCTGAAATATGTACTACTTCACTACTAACTTCCTACATGTAAAACCACGCCTAATAATGATTTATATATGAGATTTGCCTTCGCGATTATATAAAAGAAAATAGTAACTAGACATTGAAACGATTTGAACCTACATACACCATCTTGTTTGGACGCTCTAAATATTTTTAAAGCAAGGCCCAAGATTTGAATTACTTAAACCCAAGGCTGGAATACACCATTCTGTTTCTAATTCAGTGTAATTTATTTACATAATATAAACAGAGGAAATCTGGGAAAACGTCTTCTCTGTTCTTAAAAGACAATAATTTACGCTGCGGACAACATTAACACCGAGTGCTTAAATTTAAGCTCAGACAGTGTTTCCTGAAAATATATTTGTATTCGAAAAAGCAGTGATTTGATGTCCAAAAATACCTCACTGAATAATAAAGCGGATACGGGTTGTTGGCTTGATGCAAAATAAAACTTAAATAATAGGCCATTTTCGCAACAATGTCCAAGGGTTTTTCTCGCATTACTCATCGCTGAGAAATGCAAATTTTCGTCAAAATAGAAAAGCCGCGACCACTTTGACTTGACGAACGATAACACCGCGAAGGCTTGCCGGTGTCCTTAGAATATGAATTGCTGGTTTTAAAATATCCGTGTCATTGAATAAATTAAGACCGGTACACTTTAACATTATTTTCATCGTTCAGCTAGAACCGCTCTCGTGTTGTGGATTAGATAAGTCAAGAGATTTGTAATGTAAATTGTAGGTGCACATGCAAATGTAATGCTAAGTGCAAATTATAGCGAGAACTGCAGCTGCAGTTAATGCACGTATAAATAATTTCACGATAAGCATACTATTGACGTCTTAATTTATTGAAAATCATGGAAAGGTGTTTTTGTAATAAGTACTCTGAAGGCTTTGGTAATTAGAAGCTTCTAATGTTCTGTTTCTTTATGTTCGCTTAGATCCAAATTATTTAAGTCATAGAAAGCAGTCGAGGGTTGTTAAGACGGGTGACCTCTTAGGCCAAGGAACTGGACCACCTCTTTCGATTCAATGGTCGAATTATTTAAATGTAGTTACCTGCCTACCAAAATGAAGCGGTGCACTATCCTGCTGTAACAATCTCTTCGAGTGCTTTATCTCTTATGAGATCTTCTCTCCTATGCCTGTGTTGCGGGTTTAGAGTGCCTCAGAGATAGATGACCTACAGCTTAACATGGGCTCCCAACCACTGGAAGTGTAAACCTTCTACTTCAGACTAAAGATATCCTCGTCAGTGAATAAAATGTTGTCAAGAAAATTGCAAATCTAAATCCACTTGTAACAAAGCTTGCACTTCTTGGAGATGAAACAAATGCAGAACCAAATAGAAGAGCTGAACATATCCTCTACGTATGTTAAATCAATAAATAGTAAAACAGAAAATAATACGCAAGACATAGCAAAATTAGAAAATTCTATACAAACCATTTGATAAATAATGACAAGAAAGTTTTAGAGAAAAAATTAAACTGAAAGCAAAATAAAAACTAAATACAAACAATTTCTGTACTTACGTTAAACCATCCACAACAGAAGTTTTAAAACAAAATTTTTCTAATTACGAAGTGTGTTCAATTAAAACCCATCGTTGCTTTAGAAAAACTGGCACCTATCCCAATGTTTTACTAACCGACGTATACCCTACTCATAGAGTTCTTGTAGCTGCTGATTGAAGAAGTCTTCCACAGCTAACATGTACTTCTACGTCAGACTCAAAAGGTCGACCTTTTAACGCCTTTTTCAGCGGTCCAAAAATATGGAAATCGCAAGGCGATAGATCCGGGCTATAGTGTGGATGCTCTAAAACCTTGCATTTCTTTCGTTGACGATTTTCTTTAACCACATTAACAACATGAGGCCTAGCATTATCGTGCTGCAAAATGACCCCACGCGTAATTTTTCCTGGACGTTTCCGTCTTATTGTTTGATGAAGATTGTTCAAAGTTTCATGGTATATATTTGCATTGACATTTACTCCAGGTTCCGTAAACTCTCCAAGCAAGGGTCCTTCATGCTCGAAAAAAAATGTTAACATCACCTTGCCTGCAGAAGGTTGTGCTTTAAACATCTTCGGTGGTGGTGAACTTGAATGTTTACACTGTATCGACGATAACTTACGGGATGGTTCGTAGTAATGGCACCAAATTTCGTCACCAGCAACTATTGATAGAAGAAAATCATCACCATTTTGCCTGCAGTCTGTGAGGTGTTGCAGAGATAAGTCCATTCGCAAGCATTTTTGTTCATTAGCAAGAGACGAGGAATCCATTGGAAACAAACTTTGCTGTAACCCAGATTACGAACAATATCTGTTTGAAATTCGACGATTTTCTCTAATAAGGCCTTCCACACATTCCGTATTGTTTTCTGTTAATGCAGTACACCGTGCACTTGGTTACGGCTCATCCATAGTACCCTCTTTTCCATTCTTAAATTTTCGGCACCATTCCTTCACAGTTGGGTATGCAATACATGCATCTCCATACATTGCTTGCATTCGCATATGAATCTGCAATGGCTGCACACCCTCAATGCTAAAAAATTGCAGGACCGTACCCTGATCAAATTTGGACGGATTTTCAACAAACGCCATTTCAAAATCGGAGTTTTAAAAGTAAGAATCAAATTCAAACGCCAGAAACTTTTTAATGTGTTGCTTAGAAACACTACTAACATCAACAAACGTCATTTGAATTATTGCATTTGTTTTCAAGGCTAAGTTGCTACTTTCAAGAATCCCTAATTTTCAAACTGAATTCTACATACACGTTTTGGAAACAATTTGAAATAGTAGGTACTATAGAAACTTAGAAATAGAAAAAAGTTATAATTTCTTTTTTTGGCTAATCCTCCTAAGCTGTTGCTGATTACAATAGAAGCTTAAAAATCTACTAATTTATAATTTCCTAATCAGTAGTTTAGTTTTTCTTTCAAAGTATATGAAGATTTCTACTTCCAAAATGAAAATTTCCAAAATTATACAATTCAACATCGCCCTGCAGATCGTAAATCTATATCTATCGGTTTAGTAAATAGCATAAAAAATGAAGGAAGAAACCACACATAGAACTAAAAGCAGCGGGTTTAAACTGAAAAACAATGATTTCCAGCTTGAAAAGTTTTACAGTTAAAAATAAAGCATCCAGTGTAATGTAAATGTAGAGCTTCCCACATTATTCTATTCATTCTATTTTAAAAGTAAGCATTTTAACTATTTTCTATTGTGTATTGTAAAACTAAAAATATATACAGTATGTTCATTAAAAAAAACTCTAGCAGGCTTTGAATTTTATTAAGGTATGGCTTAGCCCATATGTTACAATTGACAGTCATAATGTCACTTATAAATGACAACAACAACAACAATCACATTTCGAGGTTATGTGGGATATGTGATACATTTTGACGTATACATAGGAATATATTTTAACGGTAAGCGATCCGGAATCGACCTGTTTGGGAAATGAAACGTGAAGATCTAATTCTTATTTAATTATAAAGTTCAAATTGTTCAGAAAATTAACTAACATGTGTATACCAGTGTATACAGGAGGAAATTTGATTTATTACCAATTAAATAGTGTTTTACGTACTGATTTAAAAATTAGTAAATTTCGTTATTTCGCTTCCTATAAAGTGCATGCTATGAGAAGACACTGTACGTAAATTTACCATGGCCAGCTGCGAGTTTTTTTTTTAATGAACATACTGTACTGTATAACTAGAAGTTTAACTTTTACAGCTAGAAGTACCTGCGTATTCAAGCTGCCATTTTTACTTTACTACCAAAAATACAAATTTTAATAGCTGAAGATTCTAAAACGTAATAAGACATTTCTTCTTCCAAATTCAAATTTGTAACTTATACAACGTTTACTACAAATCTCAAAATGTCTGCGTTTACATTAGATGATTATTTTTTGCAATTAAAAATATTTGTTTTCAAGATGTATTTTGTCGTTATAATTTAGCACAATCCACCTTTTGAACGAAGAAAACTATAAATATTAATTGAAGAATTTACTTTCAAACTGGAAATTGTTACATTACATACTTCTGCAGTAAATCTAAAAACCCTTACTTTTATAGTAAAACGAGAATTTTCTACTTTAAAGAAAAGTTTTCTAATATTAGTTTAGACATTTTAACTTTTTCTGGATTCAGACAATGTAAAAATTGTTTCACTTTGTAAGTATGCATTTTTAAGGTATATGTTTTGAAGTATTATCACCGTTCAAGTTTTGTAAACAACAAAATAAATGCGCATTATAGACTGGAAAAGCAAACTTAATCTTTTATTACTTACTTACTTAGTCCTAAGTCTTTCTACCTTTAAATGTAAGGCTGGTGGAGTTGTTTTGTATTTTTGTCTCCACTGTTTTCTATCTTGCGTTTGATTACGTATTTCTTCTAATCTTTTATTAAATTTTTGAAATATTAAATGCCAGGTGCCAAACAAGTCTTAGAAGAAAACTTGTTTGACGTTTTTCTAATAAATAAGGTGCCTCGTTATAGTTCTAAACATTATAATAGCAAAATTTATTACAACAAAAAAAAGTGCAATACATGACATAAGAAGACACTTAAATTTTACTAGTAACTACAGTGTACTACATTTTAAGTAAACATTTACGTATGTTAATGTAAATCAAGCAAATTCAAATTCGATTTCATTAATTCTCAACCTTTGAATTTGATTCACACAATGTTTTATAATTGTAAAAGCTTATACTTGTAAGTCGATTAGAATTAAATGTCAGTTTTTTAGGAAAATAAATCTCTTTATATGACGCAGTTTAGTTCATTTCAAAATTTTAACGAACGACTTCCTGGTCGACTTCTTCCTACAGCCCTATACCGTGCATACTCTTTTAATATACTCGTCTTGAACTGAAATTGTACATGAAAACTCTAATTGGTGTGTGAAAAAGCTTCTCTTTTTAGCAAGATACAACATTTTTCTATAGTTAATTTCATATTTCGTGATAATCTACAAGCGGCAGGCGGCACACAAATTAACTGATTACCTAACAGCACTCTTTAAAATTTTTCTGGACTATTAATAATAGGCGCCGCACTTTCACAAGAATATATTTTTAAATTCTCAGTTACTACAGAGAAGCCTCATTTTGCTTTAAAATCAGAATAACAGCCATGAATCATTTATTCATGAAAATCTTCTTTTTAGTACCAGTATTACATTTTCAAACGAAACGGCACAAATTTAATACACAACTTGTATTTCACATTACCGGGAACTTCTGCTTAAGACAATCTTTCTTTTGATGATTACGACAAAAGTTTCTGAAAACCGAGCAGGTCACGTCAGATTTTAATTTTAAAAGATCAAAAATAAATTCATAAATTCTGTTTTTCTAAAAAACTAGTGTCTGTAAACCAGAAAGAAGTTTTAACAGTACTTATTTTTATCCAGCTCTGAGGTCTCAATGTATTTATATTGATCAGACCAGGTTCAACTTTTCTTTTGTAGAATCAAGGACGAATCTATTGTTGTTCTTCATCAGTAACGATTTTCTTGTGAAATATGGCATCTTCATCTTTTTGTGTACAGAAGTTTATTTTTAGTGCGGTTTTTTGTTAAATGGCAAAAAACTAAAGAAACAACGTTGCTACTTATCATTATCTTTATCTAAGTATGTTTGTGTTCGATTCTCGTTAACATTTATGAACTTAGAAAAAATTGGTTTATTATAGTTGTGATAGGTAACGGATGATAGCATATTCGTAAGCACTCAAGTGATAAATTAATGATAAAGACGATGAAGATATTTAGTTTAATTGATAGAAAATAACAACGTTAAAGTGTATAGACTGACCCAATATGTAAGATATTTTTTTAAACATGACCATAAAGCCAAATTAGCTACTTATTCGTTTTCAGTTATGTTATTTAAATTAAAGCATGTTTTTGGAAAAGCATTCATTAAGTGACAAAATACCCTGCTCAAAACAATTAACGAATATTTAACAACATGCACAATAATAAAAAATAAAAAAGGCAGTTAAAATAACACACTATATAATATATTGTAATATAACAATGTTGCAGTTGAAATATTATTTTTTTATTGACATCCATGTACATTTGCAATCTATGCTATACGGACATTCAGCAATTTGTTTAATGTGAAATTAACATAAATATTATTTTAAATGCAACATTTTTAAATAAGTTTGCTGCGTCTTCCCATGATTCTGTTAGTAGAAATGCTATCGCAGCTGGAGGGTAGTAAAGCGCGCGTCAACACGCTCTTGGTCACTGTACAGATTTTCATTTTCTTTGGTTACTAGTGATTATATTGAATTTTAATTGCAATTAAAAATGGAACAGCACCTGCCTGAATTATAAACTTGAAGGGCTATTGGTTAAATTGCAAGGTGGACGAACAGGCAAGCTGTTGCTCAAGTGTTTAGGGGTGAGCCAAAGTGTAATTTCTCAATTTTGGACCCGCTTTTTGGAAATTGTAGATGTTCGGCGAAGACAAGAACAGGATCAGTCAGCATGAATAACACTAAGAGATGATCGTTACCTCTCGCAACTTGCACGCAGTAATCGAACAGGTATCAATACAAACAATAGAAAATCGTATTCATGACATCGTCCTATATGCTCGAAGACCTTTGGTTTACCTTCCACTTCCTGCAAATCATAAAAGAGCCCCCAGAATGTGGGCAGAGACGCATAGGAACTGGGACTACAGTGATTGGGGACAATTGTTGTTTAGTGACAAGTCAAGATTCACTTTGCAACCAAATAATGGTGTCCACCCACTTGTCCACCAGCGTTTGCTTGACACCGCTTGCTCGCCTGTAGTTTGCTCGCGGATCTCTACGCTCCACAACTATTTACTCATTTATTCTTAAAATAAAATATTACCTGTAGACATTTAGTATATGCTGTTGGTAATTTTCAGAATCTTAAATTCATATAGTCAAAGCGGGGTTGCCTGTTCTTGTGGTTGGATTCGTATAGGGTAATATTTACTTTTTTTCCTAAAAAAAATTCTAGAGCTGCATCTGATTTTTATTTTGTATATATTTTTAAATTATTTTTAATTAATAACTTCAAAAACATCATTAAAATTGATTTATTGGTGCATAAACAGCATTTCAAGTTTCCAAAAATTTTAATTAATTGTTATTCACTCACATCACTTCCATAAACGTTTATTTATTTAAAATAAGGTAAGGTGGGGTAAGAGCGACCCAAAATTGTAATAGGTGAACTTTGATATAGCATAAATAATAAACGGCAAATCGATGGAATTTGGAATTGGGCAGTATGGAGGCTCAGTATATACTGTACGTATTGCAATAAGTGAAACTGGTAGGTACTGACAAATTTCCCAGATTAAATTTTTTCATTGATTAAATGTGCCTGGTCCGCACTTGCCCCTCCATTTGGGGCAAGTGCAAACCTGGTCCGTATTTAATTATGTGTAGTCCGATTTTATATTGGGGCAAGTGCAAGATAATAAACGACTCATGAATTTTTCGATAAGCAAAAAATTTTTAAAAATATTTCAATTAATCCATTTTTTATGAACTTTATAAAGGGATTGCTACCTATAAAAAATTAAATCAATATTTTATAATATTCAAAATATATCCCAAAAATGCATTTTTATCATGAAAAAACTTTATTAAGTAATACAAAATAGTATTATAACTAAAAAAATATAAACTTGTGAAAACAAACAAAAATTAATCCAAAATAGTATACTTATTAACTAAAAAAAATATAAACTTGTGGAAACAAACAAAAATTATTTTAATTCAACAACATGGACAGGATCTTCGAAAACATATTTTTGAAATTGTGCGCTCTTTATTATTGTGGGTTGCTGAAGTTTTTCTTTTTTTCTTTTCGATAGCTGATAACATACTGGAGCAATTATCACTTTCATGGAGTCTGTATTCACGATCACTTTTCAATTTTCTCATTCCTGTTACATCTGCTTCATCATTATACACCTTCTTCACAAGACAAACGTATTTATAAAGTTTCTTTTTGCCTGGGAAATTAGCCAATACAAAATCACCTGATTGAATTGTTAAAATATCTCTTCCTGTCGCTTCTTCAGCAATGACTTCTGATCCTTCTTTGTCATTATATGAAACGTCATCTTCAATGCCTATATTCTCTTTAATTTCAGATTCTGAAACACTATCAAATTCACTTATTCGGTCTTCACTTGGATCGCTTTTCCAAGATGAGTCACTATCATCGGAATCGGATAGATTTCCAATATTCTTCTTCTTGTTCTTTTGCTTTTGTTTCGTAACTAGTCTTTCTGCTTTTTCGGCTATTTTGATTTCTTTTTTTTTCTGCTCGTTCTCTTTATGCTGCGCAACATCTGACTGCGTTATGACTTCAGCTCCTAGACAAATGCGTTTTTTTGGTTTTTTTATCTCAGATGAGCTATCTCGTTTAACTGATTTTAACAGCAGCTCTTCAAAACTAACTGGCAAATTAGATTCAACAGAAGTACTTGGCAAATTAGATTCAACAGAAGTACTTGGCAAATTAGATTCAACAGAATTTGTATTCAGTACATTTGCAGGAATATCATCTATTAAAGTGTTTGTTTCGGCATTAGTTTCGTCTGGACGATTGTTATTTCTGGATTTTACTTCTTTCCATCTTTTAAGAGCGCTAGGATCAAAAGATTGCTCTGGCACAACATGTCTATCAACTGGACAAATTCCAGCTTTCTTAAAACCATTGATCAATATTTCTTGATTTGTTTCCGTCCAAATATTGCCAATCAACTTTAAAAAAATGCTTTTTGGTATTTTGACTCCCACGTTTTTTCTTTGCCACTCCACTAACTTTGCGTCCCATTTGCACTTTAGAGATTTAAATACGCTCAAATCTAAAGGCTGTAGTATGTGACTGGTGTGTGGAGGCAGTTTTAATATGGTTACCTGATTCTCGATAGCAATTCTTATTACTTCTACACCCAAATGTGTAGCGTGACCATCGAAAATGACTAGAACTGGGCGTTCGTTACCAATGTGAGGTATAAAGCTTTTTTCGAAGTAGTTTTTAAATACTCCACTCTCCATCCAACCGTTTGAGGTTGCTGCGTATGTAGTGTTTGGAAATTCACTTCCAGAAGGTGCTATCCACTGGTCCCATACGTGTTTCCCCTTGAATATTATAAGTGGTGGTGCTTTATCTCCTATTGCACTACAGCACATCAAAACTGTCGTATTCTGTTTACCAGGACCACTAGTTGTACGTGTTGCCGGCAGACCACGCTGTCCGACTATTTTCGTTTTAGAAGGGTCAGCGCAAAAACTGCTTTCGTCTAGGTTCCAAATTTGGGAAGGTTTGTCTTCCAATCCTAATTCTTTAATTGTTTTCTCCAGCAAATCAAAGTAGTCATTTATCAGGAAAGGATCAACATTTTTCTTTCTTGCGTATTCCACACTTTGAGGTATTTTTATAGAGAGGTTGTGCCTAGATTTAAAGTTGAGAAACCAATCTTCTCCTGGTACCCCGTCTTTAAATGGCGTTTCGACTTTATTAATTCTAACATAATCGCCAACAGTTTTCAGTATCTCTTTTCGAGATAAACCGAATCCCCATCGTTCCATGCTACAAATAGCATTTGCAAGGGACTTTTCATCTTCAGCACCAATAGCAGGACGTCTACCATAGCTGGTGCTCCCTTTGCCTCTTCTGCCTTTGATGTGATCATGCAGTGTGTTTTTAGGAATTCCATATATTAAACTAGCCCGGTATACTGTTAGTTCGCCAGACTTTACCCTCTGTATAGCGATTTTGAAGGATTCCGGAGAACACCCTGTCCCTCTTTCACTTTTTCTTACGTAATTCCTCACCATAATTTATTCTGAAACATAAGAAAAAACATAAATTTATCTTAGGGGTAAATGCGTACCATAACATGCAGTTGCCCCACCATTTTAGTGCGAACTTGCCCCCGAAGCATGTTTCGCAGGGGCAAGAGCAGACTACCACGAAAAAAATGGATGCAGATAGTTTTTCAAAACAAAAACAATTACTACTTAAAATAGACACACAAAACAATAATACTTACCAAAAATTTCACCAAAATCCTTGAAGATGCCGGATATAATTACAGATGAATTTTAAGACACGCACTCGACGTACACTTTGAAATGTAGGTTGGGTACACAATGCTGCGTCACAACATACGCTGTCGGCGAAACCATCGAACTAAAACGCAGAAATGTGATACAAGTTTGTTCGACTTCGACCGCATAGGTGGCGCCTCTATATTCAAAGGCAATAATATTTACAGGCCAGGTACGCACTTACCCCAAAAACGCTCTTGCCCCACCTTACCTTACCAAAATCTTAAGAAAAAATAATAATACTCTCCCTATACCCACGGTAACTAAAATTTAAGTGTAGATTATAATTATAATTCAGAAGATGTGTTATATTATTTTTTCTATTTCGGTTTTATAAAGCCGTTCTAAGCGCACTGTTTTAGCTTAAAACAGTACGTTAAGGAGGCCTATAATCGTACTGTTTTTAGTTTGTTTTTTTACGATGTTGGTAGTTCGATTTGAATTTGAAAGTTTGAAATGTCAGTTTCAGCCACCTGTCAGTGCTGCCATAAGTGTTTATAAAAACTCCCTAGTAATCGATTTGACGTAATAAATTTTCTACATAAATTTATTTAAAATACTCTTATACTTCCTCAATAGAAAAAATAGTATAAAGAACACGTTTCATAAGACCACTTGTCGCACTCGTCCGTTGAAAAACTCGACGCTACGCGTCTCGTTTTTCAAACTTGGACTCGTGCGTTAAGAAAAGGCCTTATGAAACTAGTTCTTTAATATACTATTATAAGCGAAGTTGCGTAACAAAATATACTAGTATTTTTTGCGTTGGTGCAGTTATATTTAGTACTGCGAGCAAGTTGGCTGTCGTGCAAACGAGTGGCGAGTAACTGTCTTGGCGAGCATCTTTCCCGGCTAGCAATCATCAGTCGAGCAATCGGTGGCGAGCAAATAATCCACAACTTGTCCGAGAACGGCCGCAATATGAAGGTGGCGGTGTTATGGTATGGATCGGGAACAACTACTGGAGGTCATAAGGATCTTTATTTCATTCAGAATGCTTCTCTTACTGTCCACAGATATTTGGATGAGATTCTACGACCCATTGATCTTCCGTACGTAGCAGCAGTGGTAGAACAATTCATGTTTATTAATGACAATATTCGTCCACATCGAGCAAACATCGTGGACAATTACTTGATTAAATGGACATAGATAGAAAGGAGAAAGGAGGAGAAAGATGAAATGGACTAGTCAGTAAATTCTCCTAATGGTAATTGAATATGGACCGGGTACATTAGGAAGACGTGCTCCTGCACGAAATATACCGCCACGTACAAATCCGCAACTTCAAATTGCTATCAGAGAAATGGGATACGATTTCACAAGAACTCTTTGATAATTTGAACCAATTCATGCCAACAAGATGTCAAGCCTTTGTAGATATTCGTAGAGATCATCCGCATTATTAACATTTGCTTTTGGTGACAGTTAATGAATAATATAGCGTAGATATTAAAGTTTCTCTACACATCCACTTTATAATTTATACCATATAGAGATGATCGCATTAGAACTTGCAGAAACAAGTTTAAATGCAACAAAACGCGTTCGGATACTTATTTGAAAAATGTTGCAGTGGAAATATAAATGTAATTACATGTGCTATCTTAACAGCATGTTTTTTATTATTAATGTTGTTAAATATCCGTTAATTGGTTTGGGCGGTGGATATGGAATGATAATCAATGCATGCACTTAAGTTATTTTTGATTTTATATAGAAATACGAATACATAAAAATTATTCTTTGTTTATCCAACTTACGAGGATGGTTTATCAATTATTGTCCCTAACATAAAAGGCATTGACCGATAAATAACTAATTGTTTTCCTAGAAACGTCAGTTATTGACGTTAATATATGCTACGTTGCAAGTGCCTATTTTCTTGTTTATAAAAGTTATACATTTAATATTACTGTGATGCTGGTGATTTTGTTCGAATTCGAGACAAGGGCTATGAGAAAATACCTTTTCAAGAAGGGTTTATCACCGCGTGAAATTTATAATGACATTTCCGGAGTGTTGGGTGATTCTACAGCGGCATATCAAGTAAGTAAGAATTGGTGCAGGGATTTCAAATTAGGAAGAAAGTCATTCAACATGCACCAGGTGCTGAATTGGTGAGAATTACGATCACATATACTGCTGAGACATGTGGCTTTTTCGTTGGAAGCGTTGAGAAAATTTTGCACGTAGAATTGAGTCTGAAAAAAATCTGCAATGGATTCCGTAAATGTTGTCACCTGATCAGAAGCGGGCCTGGTTTCTCACTGTTGCGAGCAATTTATGTTTAATGGACACGGAATTGGATGAATTTTTGGAAAGATTTGTAACTGTATGTGAAACCTGGGTTAATCAGTTTGATCCAGAGTCGAAACGGCAGAGAATATAATGGCGGCATCGTGGTTCCCCGCCCCCACGTGTGATTTCATCGGCCGGAGTGATAATGCCAAAAGAGTTTTGGGATTCTGAGGGCGTTCTTCTTGTTGATTATTTACTACGTGGTCACGCAATAACGGAAAAGTTTCACGCAAAATTCATACCAAGAGTTTGTGAGGCTATAAAACAAAAAAGTCATGGAAAATTGAAATCAGTTCCTTCAAGACAACGCTCCCACTCACAGCTGTGTTTCTATGGCTGCTAGCAGCAATGCTGGATATTAGAACAACCCCCATATTCGCCATATCTGGCCCCCAGTGACATTCACCTGTTTTTCAAATTAAAATAACTTCTTTGGGTAACTCGTTTTTCGGACGATGAAGAGGTGATGGTTGCTGCGAACGTGTGATTTGCAGTGCAAGGCAAAGATTTTATTAAGGCATTCAAGCTCTACATCAACGCTATAATAAATGTGTTAACCTTTTAGAAGATTATGTTGAGAAACAAAGTTATTTGTCTAAGTCATTTGCTTCTATATCAGGGACAATAAATAATGAACCACCTTCGTATTTGTATCATTAAATTCAAATAAATGCGCACTTTTACTTCTATTTTTAGAACATTAATTTTTGTGTGGAGGCTATACAATATAAAATTTCATTTTAATACACAATTATCTTTATCTGTACAATAAAACAATAAACGTTATCCCCAATGGCAATGTAATCAATAGACACTGTTTGTTGTCAACATACATGTACATATAATTGCAATACACATATTGAAAATTCCGTGGAAAACTCCTATACAATAAAACTCTCACTGACAGGAACTAGATTACGGGTTTCGTATAATATCAATATTTTTCTGTATGGTGCATAAGTAAGTAAAAATATAAATCAATTGACTGTTCCTATCTGTACAAATCGTGCAAATCATAATTCTGTTGCTGATTACGGCGCCACTATCCTAATGTAGCATCTAAATAGTTTGATCCAATACTGTACATTAATAAATTGTATCTTGCTAAATATTTAGAGATAAGTTTCACAAAACCACTGACGGTGAAAAATACTCCTCTCCTAATATTTAATAATATACTATTGAATTTTTCTGCCAACAAGTGTGACTGTTTATTTTATGAACTTATGCTCTGAAGATATTAATACTGTTACCGTAAAGAAAGCTTTTTGTTGCCGTTACTGCTATAATTTTCTACTTTCTATAGATTTTTGTTAAAACTGCAATTTCGTTTTAAACTGTACGTAATACTGTTTAAATTTAAAAATAGTAGGTAAATGTGTAATTTTGCACTTTTCAAAGTACGCGATTAAAAACAGAAATTCATAGATTTCAATTCTAAAAACTTACTTTTTTTTTTCTCACTCATTCATACTACCGTTCCCCCCCCCGGAACCGCTTTCGCATTACTTCAGGGGGGTGCGGGCGTCCCTTACATACTAAACATTCATGCAACATGCACCCTAAACTTAACTAAGCAAATGCGGTCGCCCCAGTCGGGATTCGATCGCCCCAACGGAGCAACTGCATTTACTGTGACCTCGAGTGGCCAATGCGTTCTCGCACTCGACCACCGCGGTCCCTTCTAAAAACTTACCTACATTGAACTGTATGTACTATTAACATAAAAATCTTCAGTTTTGAAATTGTTTAAATTTTTCACTTCTTAGATGTATTTACAGATTACAGATTCCGTTAAAAAAATATTTGTCACTTTTTAAACCAGGTGTTCTACGGTTCTACTTTTATGTTATAGTTCTGAATTCAAAGATTTCTACAAGCAAAAGTATCCACTTTATAAATTGCTGGATTAAACCAAAACTTTTTACTTCTTGAATTCGAATTTCTAAATTAGAGGTCTACTTCTACTTCTACATAAATAAATTTATTTTTTAAAACTAATAATGGCCGTTTATCAAAATTTGTAGTTTATAATAAAAACTCCCAATATTTATATTTATCGTTAAAAACAAATGAAATGTTTACCCATTAGAAATTTCTAAATTACGATTATTAAAAATATCTAATTTTAATATTGATTTATTTATTTTTAAATTTTTTAACTAACATTAGAACTTTCTAATAAGTTAACCATAGAATTTTTATTTTCTAACATGCTTATTTTTAAATTGATATTGCGGCTTTTTACATTTCAATGACCTAAGTAAGAAATATTAATTCATTTTAATATGCAACACCAAAAATGGTCCAATGTCCATCAAAAATATTTATTTATAGTATGCAAATGTTTTCTGCTTAGGTTTAATTTGTCAAGCAAGGGATACAAGTGGATTGCTTCGGAAAAAATTTTTAACAAAATATTCTTGCTACATTTAAAAAGTAAAATATTATTTATTAAAAAACAATGCCTTAGCGTGAAAATTACCGAACAGTTAATAAAAGAACATTTATCATTCTCACTGTAGCGAATATTGAGAATATTAAACAGAAATTTGTTTTTTCAGGAAATTATTACAGGTAGTTGGCACCTAATCAAGCTTAACTGTTAAACAGTTAACAGGTGTGTTTTAAATGTTATCAGTACTCAAAAGAGAAGGTCACTCACCGTCCTTTGAATTCAAATTCAAAGCGTTAATCTTTGAAAATCGTTTCCTCTTTTACTTTGATCCCAATTGAAAAGGTCATCTGAACTCATCGACTTTAAAGTTCAAGTTACGGTCGGATTAATTTGGGCGTAATTATTTTTCGTAGCGAATAATGTTATTTCTTTAATAACATTTCTCTGCTAATATTACTTGGTGTATAGAAACTTTAATCATGAAGCAGAGAAGATTAAACAAAATTTAAATTAGTTGGGGCTTTAAGTAGGGCATTCGTTGTTTGATCTCGCTGGTACCAAGTCGAGTCCTTGTGCGTATCGCCGATTCTCCTTTTAAATTAACTTAGATTAAGTCAAGATAAGCCAATGCTGCAAGAAGTCAACCCTACCAAACCACACGATAAAATGAAATATAATACATATAAATAACAGTAATTTAGGGCTTAAAGCCTTTAACGTAAAACCCTCGCAGTTAAATTACACACGTCAGTAACCTGTATTTAAAATCCTCCCTGATAAACAATACCACCAACAAAATTATATCGTGCTGACAGTAATAACACATCTGCATTGCGAATATTAGAATCAGACCATCAATCTGCGCCTTGCTCTGACACCAACGGCGTTTTATCTTTACGCTGACATGAAAAAGTATAAATTTTATGCATGTTTTACACAACCGAAGGGTCTATACACTTTCTTACACTTGGCCGAGTTCTGTTCATAAACCATGATGAAAAGAAATATTCATAAATTTAAACGCGACTACGAGAGAGCTTCGCCGAGCCAAATTCGATTTTAGAGGTGTCTCCGTAAAACTTGCAAGGAAATGCTTAGATAAGTAGAATTTATGGAAATTATTCGCTATGCTAGCAAAAATTGACACTCCGAGGGAATATAAATAAAATCGTGTAGCATAGCATACAAGGCGTCCAACGGGGCTGAGATAGCACTCCCTTTGTTATTTCAGTTCAGTAAAACGTGACATTAAATAGAAATTATGCAGCCTAAAACAAGTTCTATTGTGTTCATCCACTTTAATTATTTGTTTGAAACCATTGTATAAACATTAAATATAGCAAATGACTATAATTTCCATTTTGTCTAAATGACTGTAAACTTGCGTATAACATGGTCAGGACAGAACTGGGGTATGTACTAAACATAGTTAGGATATTAGTACGACATGGTTATGATATTGGCCGTTAATATATGAAATATGAGCCAAACATGGATAAGAACGTGATCAGGACAAAATCATTAGATGGATAAGATGTAGTTACTAGTTAGTATACCGATAAAACATGGATAGAACATCGTCAGGGAATAGTGAGGCTAGTAATGAGAAGACAAGATAAATATATACGGGAAATGGACATGACATAGACGAGGTGTGAACAGAACATGGATAAGACAAGCTTAAGTCATGGACAGGACAAAGATGGATTGAAGATCAACAGATGATAAACAAGTACAGGCCACACACAGGGCGTGGATAGGATATTAATGGAAGATAGCCAGGACTAGGATGGGACATAAATACAATCTGGGGAATACATTAACAGAGTAAGAATGGCATTTGAATAAGAAATGGAGTTGATATGGATATTACACGGACAAACCATGGATAGAGCATGGTAAAAAAATAAATACAATATGAACAAAAAATTAGCATGCATGGGATACCCGTAGGAGATGCACAATGGCATTGCCAGGAAAAGATTTTAACATGGATAAGATAAACCGTAAAAACGGATAATAAACGCACACGGCCTAAACAGGATTTGGTTAGTACCAGTGCAGGACATGGGTACAAGATAATCAAATAAAATTAGAACATGTACAAGACACACTCAATATATGAATAAGACATTAATACGATGAAGGCACCATGTGGTAAGGATATACACAGACCACTTGAGAACATGAACAAGACCTGAATAGCATATAGATAACAGATGAACACGATAGGGACTAACAGAACATTTACATAATATGGCGTGGCTGGGCACAAAATATGGACTAGACATCAGCAAAACGTGAACATGATATGATCAGGATGGGATGAGGACAAGATCAGAAAATGGATACGGCGTGGTCAAGTTACGGATAAGATATGGATAGGATTTGATCTGGGAGATCAGCTATACTATAAGATAATTAGGACATGCTCAGAATATGGATTGGAGGAAGACAGGACATGGGCAAGATGTTCATAGTCTACACACAAGACATGGACAAATCATGACCAGATATGAGTAGAATATGACCGGGTTTAATGTTCTGTAGTCCTCTGAAAAACGCTATACATGCGTGCTATATTACACATACTGATCGGATCGTGATTTGCTCTACTTACATACAACAATAATTATCTATCTTGATTTTGTAAACTTCCCAAATTAATATTTATTTAGGTTCAGGACAACAGTCGTATAATCTGATTATTGATAACAGTTATTCGCGAGACGAATAAAATTTATCTGAATTTTTGTGTTTTGTCTTGTATTTATTATTATCGTAAAAAATAGAAACAAGGACCAATGATCTGGAATTCACCACGCCCTACACCTACACCTTTGTACACTTTTGTTCTCTTGTGTTAGTAGGAAAGAAATTATTTACAAACAGGTTTAAGAATGTATAACCTACGCGAAAAACTACCTTACTCAAACTGTTAGCACATTAGCTCTTTCATTCATCTTTATTGTTATTATTGGCTGTACAACTATCGTTTAAACGTGATGGTAATTATTTTATATTTTGTAATATTTATTAGGATTGTGTTTTGTAGAATAAAGCAACAATATAATGAAATGAAATGCTGCTTGTAATGTCATACTGAATGCGCCCATAAAAAAAGTAGAGCAACGATTAGATAAAAACAGTTCAGATAAATAATAAACACAGAAGCGAGATTTGAAAATATTCAAAGAACGTGCATCCTATCCTTATCTTAATGGTCCTTGGACTCGCTTCGTGTCACCATTAACATACAAAAACGACAGCAAAAACAACGCTTCAACTCCCAACTGTCGAAGTTGCCCAAAACCGGCCTGCTGAATGTTTTACTAGCGAATGGGCGCACCCAATAAGACCGAAATGGAAATCAAACTCACTGTCTTGTTTAAAAGCACATATTCGCTAATGAAAACTGTCTTCAATTAGACAATAAACGACGGAC
>JABXWE010045182.1:0-19130 GCA_014611495.1 Limonius californicus
GGCAACCTCCTGTTTAATGGGGTCTCTGAACCGCAGAGTGTGGAGACTTCTTCTCCAGAGAAAGTGCTCTTGGCCGAAGTACCTCGGCCCTCGGCGGTTTATCATTGCCTTTCGAGGGAAAACAGCCGCCAGGCCAAGCTAGGACCCAGGCCCTTCAGCACAACAGTGCAACGCACTAACCGCTGTACCACGGCCGTCTCTTCCTCAGACTACACTGGCAATATTTATATGTAGTTTAATCCTTGGTAAACCATTTTATTTCTAATATTCATGTTTTCTTCTTTTCGTATTTTCCCTATCGTTGATTTGTTTCATAATTTATTGTCGTTGATTTACGGTTATTAGTAAACTGAAATCAATTCTGAAATCCGATGAATGGAAGAATATTACAGAATTCAAGTATTGGAAAATGTATTCGCATTATCTGCATTGAGGATTGTGCACACATATATCCATTTGTAATATAACTCTGCAATCAAATATGTGTACACTTCACTACATTCAGCAATCGGCTTGCATGTGCATGTATTCATGTATCTATAAAGCAATTTCTAATTTCTATATTTGGTTTTTAATAAGGTATACGAAATACCATTTATTGGAAACTGATGGGTATGATAGCTTCTTTTTTCATAGAAAATGTATTTTAATCCATGGCTAAATATTTTCTTTTGAATATTCATGTTTTGTTTTTGTATTTGCTGTTGATTTGTTTTATTATTTATTTTTGTTGGTTGAGGTTTATTAGAAAACTGCAATTAATACAGATTGAAAATTAAATGCTAGACTTGCTCGGGATTTCGGATTTTTTCTGGTTTTGGAATACTTCTATATTAATAACGAGTTATCTTGAGGATGCGACCCTACTCTTAATACGAAATTCATTTGTGTTTCATACCTTAAACACAGCCTGAAAGCAATTTTATACGACCCGTAACATGAGGTCAGGTGTGGAATTTTCCACTTTTGGCGTCATGTCGGCACTCAAAATTTTCGGATTTTGGGTGTCGGATTTTCAAATGAGGGGTGCCCAACCTGTATTGAAAGCGAGCGAGCGAATAGAATAAATGGCTTAATATTTTACTTGGAACATTCATGCTGTTTTTTTATTTTTCAGAAATTTGTTAATTATTTCGTTCTTTACTTATGTGAGATTCAGACTAAATCTGTACAGAAACATATAACAATACCGCAGGACCCTTATTACCACAAACCATATAAATTAATAGCCTGTAGATCTTCGAGTTTTAAAAGTTTCTTCAGATAACATTAATTCCACAAAGATTTGGTTTAAAATAGTTTCGCATATTAATTAAAACATAAAATTATAAAACAGCATTTCTAAAACTTATCCTAAAGACAATTCGGGAAAAATTAAATATATTCAATTGCATATTTCAGTGATATTACGGCGTAAATTGCTAAAACTATAATCAAAGAAAGCACATATAAATATAAAGTAATTTTAGGGATACAGATTTATTAAAATTAAATATTTACAATTAAATTGTTCTTAGTATAACTCTTTCTGCATAGGCGAGATACCGAAAGTAGTGGAGATATAGGGGGAAATCAACTTAGTTTATGGTAAATTGGGACTTACTTTAGTGAAATATTTTTACTTTTGTTGCAAGATAACGTCTTTTTAGGCCTGTATGACAGACACAGAATTGCGTACAACATTTTGTTCAAAGTTTTGTTCAAAATTTTGTACAAAATTCTGCCAAACACGTATTACACGGAACAGAAATTTGTACAAAATTCTGTCTGTGAGCATGTGCAAATAGGCGCAAATTACGGTGACATCTGTGAGAAAACTGTAAAAATAATCATGTTACTGTAGATAAGGTAGAAATCTATCAAGGTTTAATAATAATTGTTTACTTTTGTTTATATAACCTCGAATGTTGCTTATCTTTTCGTGGCTTGTATTATTTTTGCTTTTTCGGGAAGGTTTGTTTGTTTATAAGTTATATTAAGTTAGAATGACTTTCGTTGAGAGATTTTAGCAGGTACACATGGTCGAACATTTACGTCTGTGGCCTCTGTGATCATTGATGAACACTAGAAAGTGCTCGTTTGCGCATCGATTTGACGTTGCTTCTGCACAATATTCTGTAGACTTTAGAGCATGAGCTATAAACTTTTGTATAAAATATTGTACACAATTTTGAACAAAATTTGACACGGCACAGAAAACACTTTGAACAAAATTCCTTGACGCGTCATACAGGCCTAAGACTAATGCTCAAAAAATCAATGTCAAGATCTTTCTAATTGAATTACAATCAGAACAATGCATAGGTTGACTATATATAGGCTGTTCAGCGTTCAGGTAGACGGCCCTAAAATCCAGGAGGGCCAGAAAAAGGAATATAATTGTTTAACATTGTTAAAAATTACAATTAATTTTCAATTGCCAGGTCGGTTTAAGATGCCCTTACCATTAAATAACATAATAACATTATTACACTTTTGCAAGTGATAAATTAGATATCCTTTTGAAATTTACAAATATTTGAAAACTTTATTTTCAGTCAATGAGAAAAGTAAACGCCTAAATTAGCCGTTATTTGAAGCTTTGGAATGGAAGCCAAGTTCACAACCCACATCCAGGGTGTCCAAACTATAAATATTGATTTACTTGTATTTGTAATGTTTTAGAAAATTTAAATCTCGTAGAAATAAATCAGAAAAAACTGATAAAACTCGTTGAATTAATTAATTCTCTTTCGACTTATTAATTATGTTTAATATGTTTGTCGACTAGTAAATAAAAATGACTAATGAAACCAACTGAATGAAAATTTTTATAGAATGTAGGTAGTAGAAAATGTATTCGTTTTATTTTTCCGCAATGAGGGTTATCTACGTATGTTTCCCTTTGTAATATAATTCTAGAAGGACACACGTGTAGACTTCAAATGTCGTTTAAAATTTCATGAACTCCATCGAGCAATCGGCTTTCTGTGGTGAGGTCATCCGGGGTCCCGATGTGATGTCCGGAATTTGCCTGGCTGTAGGTTTTCGGTTTGGTACTTGCAGAAAGGGCGTGCTAAAACCGTCCGCCTGGGGCTGGAACAGGAAGGGTTTGTAAGCAAAACTTGGAGTGGCGAGGCGAAGCACACCCAGTGCTCTCTCTCGAGATTCAGAAAATTAATATGAATATGCAGTTGTTTGTCTTTCGAAGGAATAGTAGGAAAGATGGTGGGTGATATATGCGTTCTACCCCGTAGACCACAGGCCCCATGGGGTGTGCGTATTCGCTTTGTATTCACCGCGCCCGTACCTGAACCCGGAGCCCGGAGTCTTGAGATTAACGCACGGAAGCTTGCGCCACTCGCCACGTCGGCCCATAGATTTATTTACAGACGGAATGGTAAAGCAACGTGTAAATGCAGTCGTGCCTCGAATTTCCAACGGCTGCTCTTAATGCCGTGGGACATTGACAATGCCGAACTAATCGAAGAGAGTGCTTCCTTGTAGAGGACTTTCGCTGCGGGAGTCCGGACGAACCCACGTCCATACTTCATTGTTTTATAAGTGCACTCTGCTGTGTACTTCTGTATCAATATCGGTGTTCCGGCGGAAGAAATACGAGGGCGTGGGTCTATATACAGTGTTGCTGCTTTCTTTATGGGAATCTACATTTCGGCTGCCTGCGGCTTTGATCCACCCTCCTGTCTACCAGTGAAGGCGCGACTTACTTTCCTACATGGGAGTTAAAATCCGACATGATCTGTTCGCTCTTTTAAAAACTCGTAAAGTGTGAAGTTCATCACCTACTAAAGCTGCTGCAGACAAACTTTATGACTCGTATGATGGAAACCGTTCAATCGTCATAAAAGTTTGTGATTTTATTGAACTGGCATATATCGTTCAATTTTCACATTAATCAAATTAAGTTCGGGCCTTAATAGGTGAAACCCATAAAATTTCTGGCTTGCAAACAGTATGTTTAACATTTTCGATATAACGCGATTTAAAAATCCAGTAAAAAATGGCCGCTGATATTTGATTGCTTGGGAATGAACGTGTTTATTTAAATTATTATTTTTTTTATTGTCTTCATTTGATGACATGTGTTTTTTTTAATTTTATTGCTACTGTGTATATTAATTTAATTGCTACTTTTCATTGCTGCTACAATAGTTTGTTGTGTAATTATTGTTTTCTCAAAACACTGTAGCATCTAACTATCAGCTAACAATAATTACCAAAAGATCTTGATGATGAAATATGTGAGGTTATGTATGTGCTTTGCAGAGTAATTGTTTGATTGACTTTAAGCCACTTGTACTTGCAAAACTTGGGTGATGTATTCTCAATCTTTCTAAGCGGGCCTTAATTTACTAATTTATAGTATTGTACCATAACTGTGACTATAACAAACGTGTGTATTTTTATTGTCAATATCGATTTTGGTAATAACCAGAAAATGATGAAATTGAGCATTGTTATCGTGCGACTATATTGCTAAATACGGACTACTTTAATGCGCATTGATCTCACAACTTTATACAACAACGTGGAACCAAAAGCGACTAAAAGTATTTAATCCTTGCTATTAATCGCGAATTATTCAGAAAATGCTAACGTGTGTTATTGTCGAAATCCATTACTAACAACGATTACACTCGTATCGGTGCTTAATTCCGAGAGGAAACCATGATCTACTATGATAACAATATTTTTGACAATGATTGATGATTGAAAGACTGCAGAGTCAGAAATTAACCATTAACCAACATGCAACCATTAACATGCTGTTATACATATCGGAAATTCGAACTTTCAAGGTACGTTTTACTACGAAAACTCTTGGATAGAAATACTGCGCTGTTCTAATTATGATAGCAATCCTGACTATGATTTATGAGGTAAAACTGATATTCTGTTAAAAAGTAACAAAATCTTTGATAGGTTTTGTGTAACGATGTTTAACCAAAGTTGGAGTTTTTCAGCACAGAAGTTGAACGTTTCTTGGTTTTCATCACAGTTCTGGATTAGAAGGTGAAACTTCAATTCTAATCAGGAGTGAAAAATGGGTTTTCAATCAATCAAATGATATCCAATTTCGAAAGTAAACTTGATTCTTTGTTTTTGTGTAATTACACGCACCTCTTCGGAATTAAAAGTGGAACGCGAAGTAGGTCGGAGGCTTTAAGTTTTTAGGCCGTTTATGAAGTTGCGTTTGCCGATCGTGTTCCGGCGTCAATATCTTTGTTTTATAGCAGGGCGAGCGTAAGATTCAAGTTATAATTGAAATTCGATCCCCTTTGAAGTGATAGATTAGAGTGCTGGGTGTGTCGAATCTCTTTCGGATGAAGCAGGTGTTTCATTTGGAATGTAGGGTGTGATGATTACGAGGTTTAAACTTGTATTCCAAAGTTTCCGCGGGGAGGAGATTTTTGCATCCCAACCAAGTCGACGCTGCTGATCGTCTTCTGGATAAATGGAGAGAACAGCTGGCGCGCTATTTCCAGATACCATCACAAACCTCTTAGTTTTACTTACAAACGCATTAGACTTTAATATCTATTCAAAGTTGGCTCGTGATTCGCGAGATCGATATGCTGCAGAGCTGCCATCCAAGAGGGCTTAAATTACGAGGCCGGATCACAAAGCACACCCGAAAACCGGCGCCGTTCTTTTCACACTTTCGCAACAGTTTTTGGAAAAGTTAATTGCATTATGCAGCTTGAATGGGTCCTCATCAACGTTTCCCCGGTAGCGTTTTCAAACAAAAACAGTGCGTGCACGTCACAGTCGCTTGCTGATGTTGCGTTGCCATTAGAGATAATTATCCGTGAAGTGACACAGGCACCGTGAATAACGTTCGCAGGGTTGGTAGCTTGAGCTAAACGCGAAGAGACCGCCCGGAAAATACGAGGCTGGCAACACGGACCATTTCTCCAGTACTGCTCGCATTACTTCGCGAACATCCAACTAAATGTCGGGTAATCTACAAACCCTCGGTACAGGGATTTACGCACCGTTCCCACACGACCTTCGTCCCTAACGAACTCGACCTGCAGGAGATTACTTCCAGCTGGAGAAAAATAATAATTAACTCCGCCCGCCGCTCATACTTGTTGCACCTGAAACGAAATGTAATCCTCGAAATCCCTTCCTAATTATTCCTTGCCCTTGATCTATATAAATATTTAGTTTAATTTTCTATGCTCTTTGAGCTCGGGCCTAGCCTTCAGTACCCAACGACCCTCGGCTAGATACTGAAATAATTAACCTTCCAGTTCTTCCGCCAAAATTAAAATTAAAGTGGATTTTCACGTTTGAGCCTTTGAAAGTTGTGTCTGAATTAAAAATAACTTTTGGGCCATACAAATTTTCATTATTTCTGGCTTTTAAAGGTTGTGACAGCGTTAACTAAGTTCTTCTGAAATAATTTATTGCAATCCTGAAAATGTTAGATTAAATATTGGCAGAAGTACACGTGTTGGGACTTCCTAAAACCTGAAAAGTGGTATTTGAACATGGCTGTCCGATTTTCATTTGAAACATCGTATTCTGACGAGCATTCACTCAGCCGAAACAATTTATAAAGCAATTCAAAACGGGAAGCGGAAAATTCATATGTTGCACGGAATCATTCTATTAGGAAGTGAATTGCTAAAATTACTGTCTTAGTTATTGGATGTATTAAATTGTAATAATAAAAATACATTTGTATAAATGATACATTTAATATTTTACAAACGTTCAGTAAAAATTTCTCATAACTATACACAGATCTTGAGTCAATTTTGAAACGATCGAGCTCTACCGCGACTTTTTTACAAATTACCAACAATCGAAGAAAACATAACGCTAAAAGTCCGCACCACCGTATTTTTTTTATGGAAAAAATAATTTAACGGGATCAGAACTGTATGAGACTTCTCGTGTTTGTTGGATTAAATTTTAATTCTCCTGTAGGAATGGAATTCTTAATTTTACCCTGACGATTTTATGAATTTTTAATAATTTCTCATTTAACTTTTACCAAAATTTCACATAAGGGAGCGGGGTAGCAGGGTAGTACTGGCCAGCATAAATCTGCTGTATTATTGAGAATCCAAAAAATTTCATTTAGAAAAGTTTCTTATATCATTTGATTTTTGTTTTGGTGTATTTATTTATTTTTCGAGGCTTGTTGTTCTGGAAGAACTTTTATTTTATAAAATGACACTTTTCATGATTACATGAAATCAGTTTTGTGATATTCTATCATAGGTTTTTACAGAAATTCAATAAGTTAATTCAAACATAATATATATACAAGAGTTGGCTATGAAAACAATTTCGTTCCAATGCGATTAACAAAATTACACCTTTCAGTTGAATATTAGCAGAATTACATTGAATAGTAAACTGGTATGTGCCGGTATTTGGTCGATGTTTGCATACTTAAATTACATTTTTATTACTTGAAAATTAATGAACACACACCGCCGACAAAGTCTTTAATTAAATTTTCCGAAGTATACTATTAACACCTTTCCTTGCAGCTGTTTACAGTTACATGTAAAAATATAGCCTAGCCAACGCTTGTGAAACTGTAATTTGAATAATCTACTCCCATTTAAATCTATATATTTACTTATGATTGGTTAACTGAAAATCTGTATTACATAGAGCGTGTGGATCGGAAAGCTTTTCAATTTTTTACAGAAAACAGTGTGTCTTGAAAAACAATTAATAGCCAAGATTTCTTCTGCGTGTTTTTTGTATCTGTAATTGTATCAAATATATTTTACAAATTATTGTATATAAAATTATCGTTTCCAAACGAGAAAAATTATTTAATTTACTCTCGCTTAAGTTTATGTAAAGTGTTTGTGATGATGGAATACTATAAGGTTTTAATGTTACACTGGTTGCTGTAATCTTATATCGATATACAATGAAGATTTTAAAAATTGGAATTTATTGAAGCTCACTTTTACACAGATTTCCATCTGTGTAAGTTTAAAAGTAAGATACATTCGCTGCAAAGTATGATAAGAGTTCGAATTTTTAAGTTTGAAACAGTGTTGTCAGCTGCTCAAATACAATTTGTGCGGAGTAACAAATACAAACTTCAACACGTTTTACATATATGATGTATCAACATAAAAAATAGACTATTTAGCACAGAAGCAAGACATAATATCAAACGTGTTTAATAGAATTTTTGGAATTTGTAGTTGCATCTAGTACAATCTTGTATATGCATATCGTAATATGACTTAAAATGGAACAGTCGATTCGCCGCGCACAATCTGCCAAGTAATATTTCGACGGGAACGTTTTCTCGCGAAGCACCACTCGCCGAGGGACGATTCGCTGATGCGCGATATGATGAATGAAATCTTTATTTTAAAAATATGAAGTGTTGCTTTTATTAAATTGTTATAATGTGTATTTACAATACGATCAAACAGAAATATATTCAGATGTGCCTTCAAAGATTTCATGCAATGTGTGTTTTAATTTTTCGATGTGTGTCTGACATTTGTAGTAGAACTGTCGAAGATTGTTTAATTAAATAATAACGGGCATTTTCAGTGGGCCATATTGTACAAACGTTACATGTGGTATTTTTTCGATAGCGAATGTGCTGCAGTGAAGCGTTTCGCGGCGAATCGTGGTCGCCGCAGTGTGCGTGGGGAATCGTACCAGGCGCGAATCGTGTCGCTGTGAGTTGTGATTCGCGCAGTGCGCGCAGCAAATTGTTCCCAGCCCATAAACAAGGTTAGAATAAGATATAAATAAAAATTCTGAATAGATAATAAAAAAATTAATTTTTAAAAATACTATAATTCTTTTAACAATGCTAAAATAATATACGGTTCTTTTAGATAAATACGTACAGAATGAACTACTTATTTCCTAGAATATTCCAAATATTGCAATTATTATCTTAAATTTATTAACTATCTAATTTGCGTTAAAAATTTCACATCTCAAGTATACAGAGTTTAACATAAACATTGGTTGCTTAAAGTTTTGCCACGGTTATCGGTAGAAGGTCATTCGAGTGGCTCTTACTTCACTGGGACTGTTTTTATTGAGCATACAGTATAAATAGACAACCCAAGTGACATTTGCAACCACAACATATAATTTGTCATTACTTTCAAAAGCTGGGTAGCATAAATTTAAACTAGGCGCATGAAGGATTAATTAACCTTCTAGGTAAACGAATGAAACGGAAAATCCTTATTTTAAAAATATGAACTGTTGCTGTTATTAAATTATTGTAATGTGTTTATAAAATACTATCCAACAGAAATATATTCAAATGTGGCTTCAAAGATTTCATGTAATCTGCGTTTTAATTTTTGGATGTGTGTCCGACATTTGTAGTAGAATTGTTGAAGACTGTTTAATTAAATAACAACGGGCATTTTCAGTGAGACATATTGTACAAACGTTACGTGTAATATTTTTTCGATAGCGAATGTGCCGCAGTGAGGCGTTTCGCGGCGAATCGTGTCACGGTGGAACGTGTCGTGGCGAATCGTGGGCGCCGCAGTGTGCGTGGGGAATCGTACCAGGCGTGAATCGTTGTGATTCGCGCAGTGCGCGCGGCGAATTGTACCCCAGCCCATAAACAAGGTTAGAATAAGAAATAAATAAAATAATTCTGAATATGTAATAACAAAATTAATTCTAAAGCATTACTAAAATTCTTTTAAAAATCCTATAATAATATACAGTTCTTTTAGATAAATACGTACAGAATTAATTACGTATATCCTAGAATATTCCACGTATTGCAATTATTATCTTATATTTATTAACATATCTAATTTACATTAAAATTTCCACATCCCAAGTATACAGGGTTTAACTTAAACATTGGTTGCTTAAAGTTTTGCCACGGTTATCGGTAGAAGCTCATTCGAGGGGCTCTTACTTCACAAGACTGTAACTGCATAATGAAGTATTTTCTAATCCGTGCTTATTAGAACTTTTTTATTTTTTAGCGTTTCTTGCGTTAAATAAAATTTACACCGTGCGTATTATAAAATATTTAATGATAAACGAATATGACAACGTCAACACTAAATAATAATAACGAAATATGCACAATTTGAATTGGACCTAGAATATCATCAACCTCTCTATAGTAGTGCCGGTGGAAGAGTGATGGTCTTGGTATTATTGGGATGCGCTTCTAAACCCCCTCTACCATTCACAGCGGACGTGACATCATCTTGGAGAAAGCTGGTTTCGTTATTCGTACCGCTGGGAAAATCTGGTTGCTATAGTAACGCATGCCGTAAGTCCGAGAAATTTACGCACACCGTGAAATTCTTGGAACCTACCGCTACAATTTGTTTGATTGGTATTGCAAGTTCTGCACATGGCGCCAAGGTAATAGGATATATGTACGTGCTAGCGTTACATGAACATGAAGGAGCTAAACGTTTAACTATTTATATTTGTTAGTTCATTTTATCCGGAAACGGAAATTTGGTATGTTTCTGTGATCATCGTAGAAATAGAATATTGAAAACGCAGATCTCATAAACTTTGAGTATTGTGGTTTTAAAAATACTTAGACTGTCTCTACAAATACAATTTTGAAAATCGCAAAGGACAGCATTTGAAGTAACGTTTAAGTGAAGTGTTTTACATGTAAATCTGCAGTAATAGTAAAGAAAACGAAATGCTTTGAGTCTATCGTTTCAGCCTCACTTGCTACAAATAAGCACGTAGCTTGTGTTTGACAAATTGACTCGAAGCAGCTCTTGTTGCTTATATAAGTTACAGTAGTTGGCCTTGTAGCCAACTTTAAAATTAGTTAAGATCAGGTGAAGTTGGTTACTTGGGGCGAAGTCTTGCGGTGTTGCGTGCTAATGGTGTATCCGGTAACTCTAGTAGGAATTGCAGAGTTAATTAGTATCATTGGATATCATAGCGACTTAGAAATGCGTCTCCAAAACCTCAAAGAAATGCCATTCCGCCGGGCTCTTGTTGACTAATAAATAATTCCAACCGTCATATATCCTAACTCTCAAATACGGTCAGATATATGTGAGGGTTGCAAAATAAAATAATCGGCTTTCGGAAAATATGGAGCAGATGTAAAAAGTAATTCGTAACAGATTTGAATCTGCATACGTTTTATATGCCCGTTTCACAGTTTTTGTTCGTTTGGGTTCTTTATGTTAGTCATTACTTTACAATGGTTTGCTTAAACTGCAGTGAAATTGTGCTTAATTTTTTTGTTAAAGGCTTCCATAGACACGCTCGTATATTGTATACTGATTATTGAGCAATGTTATTACATACCGGTGTTTACTTTCCATGCGATTCAATATTTTTGTGTAATATTGAGTAGATTTCTGGAAATACAAGTACTGATATATGTAATTGCTCCGCAATTGTTTCCTTAAGTGCATGGAATTTATTTGTAATTTTTTGTTAAGGGCTGCTATAGACACGCAGGTGTATTGTATAACATTTATTGAGGATTGCTGTTAATAAAAACGTGTATTCTACATACTATTCAATATTTTTATGTAATAATATGCCGAGATATGGAAATACAAGTGTTGAAATATCTCTCAAGGAAGGATTTTTTGGGCCAAATTTACACATGCGGATTTACTACGAGAACTAAGTAAATCCAAGAATTATTAACTTTATTACGATTGAATCGAGAAACATTTAATGAAGTATTGGAAAGAATTACGGAAAATTAATCACTAAACTAGATAGGATTTGCAGTGAGGAGGAAAGCTATTTTATCCAGCGAACGTTTAATCACAACGTTACGATTTTTAGTACGACCATAGCGCCGCAAACTAGAAGTGTTATTATTATTATGGAAAAGTGTGAGGCTATAATAACAAGATTGCAAGGCAGCTTTCAGGTACGAATTATTTATTACTTAACTACTATGTTCCTTCGCTGATACGCTTACAAAGTAAAACAGAAAAAAAGGTATTGATATGGCGGAAAATTTGAAAATAACTTAGTTGCAGAGTGCCACAAATATATTTTGCATGTGACACTGGTTTGATTTATTATTATTATTTTGTAGAGAGTATAGCTGCTTGTTATGATTCTGGGTATGCCAATGATGTGACAGAAGGTGTTAGTGATTATATCAATTTTCTGAAATTGCCATTTATTTGGCCAGCGCGAGTTATTTATAAATTAACCATAATTTCCTCATCTCTTTCACCTGATTCGGTGTTTTGGTTCCCAAAGTCAGCGTTAACAAATACAATACTTGAATACGCCCATCACACAGCTAGTAAATTCGTATGTCTTTTTGTATATCGGATTACTACAGATTTCGAATCGGTAAAGAAAGTTTGGTTATACACTGTACAGTTGCATTCTTGGAAGACAGTCTACTACCGGCATTCCCGTAACGAATTTCGTTTTAAGATATATCCTAGGGATCGGTTTCTATTAGAAAATGGTGATTAGATTCGTTAGTCAGGCATATATTGCTCAGAAATATTTGCCGCTAGTGTTTATAATTACACGGTTATTATTTTAAAAATTTTTAATAATCATTGCATCATAGCACTTGCGCATGTTTTACAAAATAATTCATTTACATCTTAATACACCTCATTTCTCGGTTAAAACATTAGGAACAAACGTGAAATAATTAACGGTAATGATTTACATTATGAACTTTATTGCGAATTGCGTTGAAAACCGCCTGTCCTAACGTACTTATTTTTATGGTGTGATAAATACAATTTCAGCGACTTGCCAAAAATACGTCGAAGCTCATAAACATGGAGCCAAGTTAGCTCAAAAAATTTGCGGTCAACAGAACTACCAAACAATAGTAAATATTAAAGTAAAGGACTATCAGTAAGATAGACGTCAAAAGTAAGTCTTCTATTTTATGTACGATAAGGTACGTTCCTACTCATCCAAGCTAGGTTGGTCCCCTATAAGTATAGACACCCACGAGTCCTTAGCCTCTGTCTTTAGATACAAATTTTATACGAATTAGATAGTAATTTTGTATTTAATATTATCACTCTGTAAGTAGTATCATCTGCTAATAATTTAGGTAAAAACTGGAAGATTTGCTATGATTAACAGTGTTGGCACTAGACAGAATAAGGATAAATGCTTCTTCGTGGAAATATCTAGAAATATTAAGGTGAGAATTGTAAAAGTATTGATTGCAACAGTGATTTGATTTGAATACGGTAGTAATTTGTATAAATTACCGACGTGTTGGTTCCTGCTTAATAATAGTTCTTTTATTGGTTTTACTTGGTTGTTTATTTAATTTTTTTATTAAGACAAATTGCCGCGCCCTCTTTAGAGACGGTTTGAATTAGTGATGGGCATATCTCGAATGAAATCATTCGAAATATTCGCTTATTTCGAAATACCTCAGAGATGCGAGTAATTCATTCGAATGATAGAAATTTCTCGGATTACTTTTGTTTCGCTGTTCGGCTGGTAATCGAAATACATTTTTGCGTCTGTATATAATTTGAGTATTATTCGAATGAATGTGTAATTCACGAAGATACTCAAAAATAAACTAGAAAGTAACATATTTGACTTGTAATATGTGATGGGGTCGCATGTGCAGCTGAGTTAGCAAAATAAGTGTTTAGAATTGCGAGTCCAGCAGGCTTAAGTTACGATTATTTATTTCTATTTTGCCATACTTAAATAGAAAAATATTAATTCTGGAATCTTTTGGATTGATTATTATTCAATTAAATATATTATTGTCATAAACTAGATAATAATAACTTATAATATGTATAGCAGGGAAAACCATAAAAAGGCGAATACAGTTAGGTTAATCTTACAATGTGACGAAATTTAAATAAATACAGAACAGAATCTAGTCGAAAAGGAAAAAAAGCAATTCGAGATAAGAACGGGAGTGCCAGGGAGTCATCATTCGAAAGATAGGTTGCGAAACATTTCTTGCATTGTTGAAATGCGCGCTCATTTTGGATTCGAATGATTAATTCGAAGGAATATCTCGATTAAATTCATTCGAATACTAATCATTCGATTATGCTCATCAGTAGTTTAAATGTTATTTGTATATACACAGTTAATTAATAGCATCGACATAACTAGGGAAAGTAACAAATTTAAAAAAAATTAGGTAGTGTTTCCTTACTTTCATCCCTATCGACTGTCTTGCACCTGTTTAACATTGAAAATACGCCAGCTTTTCAAACGTTATATGTCACACCCTACTCAGAAACACTATGTTAAAAAATGCACTACCATTCCTCATTTGTCATCATCATGTTATTGGTGCCAATTCCTTTATAAACATTTTTATTGACCGATTAGTATTTTGCATGGTAGATAATATACCGTACATCTTCATACAGCTTATTTATTAACCCTACGTGGGACGTAACCTACATGTTCAGCTAGCTTTTAATTATAGAAATGCCTAAGAATGCTGTGTAGTAGGAAATTCGTTTGGTATATTCTGAGTATATTTTACGCTGTGCTGTTATTGATGACGTTTGATTTCTTCTGCATAAAATGAATAAAAATTGTTATTTACATAATTATTTGAGACAAAAAGTTGAGATCATTACACAGGAATTCCTAAACAGAATGATAGCAGCCTATACCAAACATACTATCCAGAACAATATAGATATGATTATACCAAACAATAATTGAACCAATGGTTGTATATGGAAGTTAAACTTGGCCGCTCAACTAGAAGCAGGAAAATATGCTAAACACGTTCGGGAAGCCATAAGAATAATATTATGGGATCAGTAAAAGAAGAAGAAATTTGGGGTATAAGAACCAATAGAGATAAAAGATATTCTAGAGCCACAACGCATAACAGCAATCATAAAGGCAAAAATGTTACAGTTAATTGAAATACAAAGAAAGCGTTTAAAGGACAAGGGGAACAAGAACAAAGGATCAAGAACAAGAGGAAAACCTCGGAAAAGATGGAGTAGAAGTGGACCTGAAAAGCTTGAGAATGAACAACTAGAAAATAAGAACAAGGGACAGGAAGGCAATGAAGGTAACTATAGAGAAGGTCAAGAATCGACTAGGGTCGTGAAGATTACAACTCTTATAAGTAACTTATCATCCACATGGATTATCTACGGCTGTCATTTCCTCTCCCTCCCCAGTTTCCAATTCTTTCTTGTTCCCATTGCTTCATTTACGTCATCTCTCCAACTTCTTCTTTTTCGTTGCTCTGGTGGTACCTATTCTAATACTTTCCTTGGCCTTTTCTTTTTGATTTCGTCTACAATATCTCTCTCGATGCTCATACTCCTTCTAGTGTCTTCATTTCTGGATCTTTCGAGCTTAAATCGCCTGCAGCTTCTTCTGAGGAAGTCCATGTCTGTGGTAAGTAATTTCCTTCTATTAACTTTGCTTTTGCCCTATACATCTGAACTGTATCCTATACTTATAACACTTTGAACAATTGTTTTGTAAATTTGGATTTTTGTTTCTTTTCTAATATTTCTTTTCCATAGTACTGAGTTGAATGCGCTGAAGGATTTTCTTCCTTTAACTATTCTTTCCTGGATCTCCTCTCTGCTTGCTCCTTGTTTCTTAAATATTACTCCTAAATAATTAGACGCCTGTCTTCTTTTTATTTTCCAAAGACAAGTTGTTAACATGCGTCGCTTCCTATTATTAAATATTAAAGTACGACTCGTTCGTATTCTTCCTGTAGCTTTCTTACTGAATACCTTAGATCTTGTTCATTTTCCACATCATAATTGATCTGTAAGTAAGTTTAAATACAATATTTAATTGTTATTTTTAATTACCTTTAGTAAGTTATGTTCCCGAAATTAAGCTATTCCTGCATCTCCGTTTTTATTCTCAAAGGTTATTGTAGATAATCCTCAGCAGGTATGAACTGATCTTGTATAAAGCTTATTTGTTCAAAGTACCACAATGTGGATTGATGGAGCTCATTAGCACTGGTTCTTGTTCGACGCTTTTACGTTCTTTTCTTTAATTTGTCCTAAGGCTTTTTTCTTGAGTTTTGTATCATATTCTTGATATTTTCCATTAATATTTAATAAGATTCCTGTCACAAAATTCCTGGCGGTGAACTTCCCATAACCTTAGATATTGGCGATATAAATTTATAAACTCCCGGAAAAATGCGTGGCTCTCAGTTTTCGCCGTCGTGTGTTAACTTGTACTGAACAATATTACCCTGTATTCACCCTACACCCTATTTTCTTATTACGCAATACAACCCGCATGCACAGTCCTTATTGAATGGTTGCACTATATACTTACTAGGGCAGCAACACATAATAATATCGTGCGATATTATTGTATGACTAGAAGGGCATTTAGTGTAAGACACATTTAGTTTCAAATGGTGAAGTTTATTAAAAAATATGTTGCAACGGGGAAATATAATTTTAGAATTAAAATTAAACTGGAGACTGGTCTATTCGACAATTCACCATGCACTAAAACTTAAAGCCACGTACACACAAGTACTCACGGTATTCCAACTAGTAATTACATAGGAACTAATTTGCAGAATAACACAGAAAACTTTCTATGTTTAGAATAACAACACGGGGGTAAAGTTTGGGGCATCATGGTTTATTTTGTAACGTGCAATGCTCCTTTAATAATATTTATCCTTCTACCACTAGCTCTACCTAAATCTTCGTTTAAAAATATTACTAATAACGCTTGTGGAATTATCGATCAATCGCATTCACAATTCAATTTATAAAGTTTCAGAGAACAATTGTAAACTCTGAAATAGAAACTTTCCAATAATTCTTTTGATATTGAGCGCGATTGGAGCTTCAGCGTTCTATTTACCCACGAGATGGATTGTAAGTCTGATTTCTCATCCCTCATATGTGCTTGGGTTCCACAAAAACGAGTTTGTGTTTAACCTTAATAATAGAACTGCGGCATGAGTAAACTGTACTGTTCTGAAATTGGTCTTGACAGCAGAGGAAAAGTTTTAGTATTCATGTGGTATAAAAAGCTGTAGACAGGATTTAATTAAAACGTTTTAAAGTAAAACAGTGCGTTTATTTAGTTATCGCGCCTCCATCACGCACCTGTTTACACCTTCACAGCCCTGACAGGAACAGGCATAAATTGCTATCTACGCAATCATGAATAGAAATTACAAGTTTGCAAGCAGCAATCATTATAATCATAGTTGGTTTAAAGGGAAATGAAGACTTATTATAGACAGGAGCTGGAACAACCTGTGGAAAGTCATTTGGAGTTTTGCAAAGTTAATCGTTTCCCAGAGCAGCGAAACAGGGAACGAAATTGAAGTTGTAAATTTTTTAGACTCTACTCTAATAACCACGATTACGAAAACTCGTAATTAGACATTTCAGTTTAGTAACGTATTAATTTAGTGATTGAAATTTCCATTATACAGAGGTAGTTTGGAAGGTGCAGTTCATTTTAGTTGATGTTTAATGGTATTCTTCTGAGCTTGATTTCAGGCTTTCCTTTTATTTTTTTAAAGCAAAACTGGGAACAGGGATTTTATTTAGAAAAAAGTATTCATGTAGTCAGTTTGCTTTAAAGAAGAATGAAGGGTGCATAAAAAGAAAGCAAATAAGAATTAAGCTTCATTGACTTTCACTAACTTTTAATCACTGGATATTCTCAATACGTATGTCAAGTCTGTATTCCTGATTACTGTTTGTGAACTTAAACAAACTGACGTTTCGCATGACATTGTAGCTTGCATCTTCACAGTCTTCGGAGTAATGAATTCAAATCAGGGATGCGGGGATATTTGAACTCCTTTCAGCCAATCGCACAAAACGACCTGGTTCTATTGGGCATTGTCCATCGGGAACGTGTGTGGCGAGGCATGATCGTGAGATAGATAGTGCTTCTAAAACTTTATTGGGTGAACTACCGGCTTTCAAGCTTTACTGAGCCTGAACCCAACCTCTTTGATGATATTATTGGGATATTATTCAATTAGTTTCCATATAATTCATGGGGAGTAATGTTGAATTGTAGCAGGTACTCGAGTATTATCAAAAGCCATTTTATGGTCAAGTATGTAGGTATATTCATGGTAACTTATACGAACAGATAAGGAACCGACCATGGATTCACCACTATTACATGTAATCTCTAATAATACATGGATGACTTCCAAACCAATGCTTTGGCATCAACAGCCCTAAAACCCAAGGCCTGGTTCAGATATGTGGATGATATATTTGTGGTTACGGACGGTAAACTCTAAACTACTTTCTAGAACTTTGCAGGGTGAACTACCCGTATTCACGCTTTACTGAGCCGGAACCCATCCTCCCTGATGATATTATTGGGATATTATTGAATTACTTCCCATATAATTCATGGGAAGTAATGAGGAATTGTAGCAAGTACTCGAGCATTCTCAAAACCCATTTTATGGTCAGTTATGTAGGTATATTCGTGGTAACTTATACGAATAGATTAAAGAAACGACTATGGATTCACCACTATTACTTGTAATCGCTAATAATACATGGATGACTTCCAAACCAATGCTATGGCATCAACAGCCCGAAAACCCAAGGCCTGGTTTAGATATGTGGATGATATATTTGTGGTTACGGACGGCAAACTCTGAACAACTTTCTAGAACTTTAGAGGGTGAACTACTGGCATTCAAGCTCTGCTGAGCCTGAACCCATACTCTCTGATGATATTATTGGGATATGATTCAATTGCTTCCCATATAATTCGTGGGAAGTAATGAAGAATTGTAGCAAGTACTCGATTATTCTCAAACCCCATTTTATGCTCAGTTATGTAGGTATATTCGTGGTAAATTATACGGACAGATTAAAGAAGCGCCTATGTATTCACCACTATTACTTGTCTTCTTCTTCTTCGTCTGTGTATAGGCCAATGGCCTGTTAATTACTTACAATGCAGTAGGTTCTGTGAGCCCTCTTTGCACGTATGCCAGGCAGGAGGCTAGCCTAACCCGTCGAACAGAGAAGAGAAGTTCCACTACAAGACACAGTTTGTGGAGAAATTTATGTGGCCATTTAATAAAGTTATTTCCGTTTTAACAGGTTATAACATCAGGAAAATTCCAGTATTAACACATGAATACTCTAACGTTTCGCTAAACATCTTTTTTAGCTTCTTCAGAGACTGAA
>JABXWE010045183.1:0-21884 GCA_014611495.1 Limonius californicus
CATAGCAACGATATATTTATTATCGGCATTTAGCGCACGCAAAAAAAAAACGGAGATCGGTAAAAATTTTACGTGCGCTGTTCTGAAAATGCCACCTTTACGTCTTTGTAAAAACAGATGAAAACAAGGTGTTTTCATATAAGTATAATAAAAAATACGTTTCATTGGTCAGAGCCAGATTCTTCTTGCCCAAGTCATCAGTTTATGTGTATATATTTGGTTTAAAGTCCATACTTCACTACCGCGCAACAGTGTTGCTTGTATTATTGTCTTGTAAATTTTTACTTAACCGGTCACGAAATGTTTGGACTTTTTAACACCGTATTTAATGATGCGGCACTCATACATAACGATATTCTTTTTTCGATTTTACTGTATGTTTTATTATTACTTGTTATTTCGGCACCAGGATATACAGGGTGTCCCATGACGTGAGGTCACTACTTCACCTACGTGTAGAAGAGGTGAAAAGAAGTCGAAACTAAAGAGTGGTCATTTTCTTTAAATCGACTATTAAAGAGGTTATGGCCTGTTTTAATTAAATACTGAAGCAGCCGAAACAATAAATGATATCATGTGGTATTTGATACAAATTGTTTACGTTAGTATGGAAATGATATTATTTACTTGTATGTCAAACATTAAAGCACATTAAATTTGATTTCTCTGCTTGCGCTTATTAATAGTGTTGATAATGTTTATGTTTACAATGCGAGAGTACGCCGATATCCATTACATGTACTGTTTTTGCGATGGCAACTCAGTAGGAGCTGCTCGAGAATATGGGACGAGATTTCCAAATCGGCGACTACCAGACCGACGACTGAGTGTCCAATACAGCAAGTAATAGTAGACAATGAGGACAACATACTACGAGAAATGGATAATAATCCCAACACCTCTGTTCGTCGTGTATCTGCACAAGTTAATGTACCACGAATGTGAGTTTGGAGAACATTAAAACATCATAGTTTATATCCATTTCACATCCACCCTGTTCAAGTTCTCTTACCTACAGATTTCGCCAGTCATACGGAATTTTGCCGCTGGATCTTTCAAAATCGAAATCTACGTAATAGAATTTTATTCACAGAAGAGGCAACATTTACAAGGAATGGATTAATGAACAGAAATAACAGCCACTCTTGGGATTTGGAGAATCCACACGAAATCACAATATCCAATTTTTAACATAGGGTTTCAGTGAATATCTGGCGCGGAATTATTGATACCATGCTCATTGTTTCATTCGTTTTTGAGAACCATTTAACTGCCGACAGATATTTCAATTTTCTGGAAAACATTTGGGAGGATAGTTAGATGAGGTCGCACGATGGTGCCTCTGCGCACTTTGTGTTACGTGTAAAACAATTTTGAATCAATGGTTTGAAGAACGTGTGATTGGTAGAGAACAGCACCCCTGGCCCCTAAAGTCTCCGGACTTAACTTGTTTAGATTATAATTTGTGGGGCAATATGAAAAATATGGCATACCAAACCCCATCAAAGACTGTTGAAGATCTTAGGAGACGCATTTTTGAAGCAGCAGCAGAACCAGATCTCTCTTAAGAAGAGCCAGAATGTGTCTTGAGAGCAACGGTGACCATTTTGAACGATTTTATTTCTCAACATAGTCTCCATTGAGGACTACAAACTTTGTCCAGCGAATTTCCAATTCCTTTATTCCGTCAGAAAAGTATATTTTCTCAGAGATTTCTTCCCACTGAACCGAACTTTCAAGAGTGGGAACAATAAGAAATCGCGTGGGGCTAAGTCCGCAGAATAGAGTGGATGAGGAATCAATTTGAAGCTTAATCCGTGCAATTTAGTCATTGTGACGGTAGAATTGGGGGATGGCGCATTATCTTGGTGAAAGAAGTGCCAATCTTGGTCGTTTTTGTTTTAGCTCTTCTTTCGAACGGTCAAAAAATGTTGCATAATAGGGTCCTCTTATTGATTTTCCCTTCTCCAAGTAGTTGACCAGGTTAATTCCTTATGAATCACAAAAAGCAGTGGCCATCACCTTTCCACTCGACAAAATGGTCTTCGCCTTCTTCAACGTACTTTCACCAATTATTCTCCACTACTTAGACTACTGATTCGAGTCAAGTGTGGAGTAGTGGATCCACGTTTCAGCCACGGTTACGAATCGACGCAAAAATCCTGCTACAGATTGCGATTAATCATCGCCAAACGCTGCATTGAAATGCCTGGCATCTATCGCGCACTCAGGTTTGTCACCTGTAATTTTTGTGCAGGATGTTGTACATTCAATTCAGTTGAGATGCCTAGAGACTGCAGTTTCAGCAATTTCGTGCACTTTCACTCGACGGTCTTCCATATACCGTTAGTTTTTCAACAATATCCGTCGTGACCACCTGAACTGGGCGTCCAAGCGCGCTTTATCTTCAGAGCATGTTTGCCCACATTTAAAAAGTTATGCAGAAATAAAGTCTTCAACGCTGGTGCAGAGATTCCATAAACTGAATCTAACTCAGCCACGACATGGGGCCGTCGACATCTTTAAAAAAATGTTCTAACACTGCACGAAACTCGTTTTTTTTACATTTTTATGGCTACAGTTATAGTTTGGAGAGTTATTATACCGTGAGTTCAAAAAGTAATTACATAAGGGTTGGCGATGGAAAATAAAAGTAATGTCAACAGCAAGCTTAAAAATTCATTAACTGTCATCACTGTTGTTGTTGTCATAAGTTTATATTGAAAATTCAATGAAGTTAGAATTATAATGGTTTTTACAATAGAACACGAAACATTTATGATTGAATCATATTTTCGAAATGGTGTTCGAGAGAACGGCGAATGGATTTACAGTGCGGTGCCGTGTTTAGAGGAATTTCGGAAACAATTTCCAGATATTGCTGTCCTTGAAGGAGATTTTTACAGCGCACTTAGAAGATGTGTTGATGTATTCCGAGATACAGGGAGCATTACTCATAGAGATAGAGCTGGAAGGCCAAGAGTTCGTACTCAAAATACAGTTGATGATATTCGTCAACGTTTGAACGAGCAACCACTACATCAATACATACACTTTTGCAAGAGACTGGTTTATCATTAGAAACTTGCCGTACTATTGTCAAAAAAGATTTAATGTTGTTCCCATACAAAATTCTTGCTCTACATGAGTTGCTGCCAGCAGATTACGATAGGAGAATTTTGTATTGTCAGTGGTTCCAACAAAATTGAATGAACATCGACGAATTGCTAAATTTAACGTTTTTTTTCTGGCGGGGCCTGGTTCACCCTTTCGGGGTATATAAACTCGCAAAATATGAAGTTATGGAATACTGCAAATCCGCATACTTTTCGCGAAGCTCCCCTCCACCAATTACAAGTTGGTGTTTGGATTGCTGTGTCTCGAAGACGTATTATCGGACCCATATTTTTCCACGAAACTGTTACTGCTCGGAGATACCGAAATATTGTAGGTGAATTTATTAATCGGCTTCACGAGGATGAGCTCCAGCAAGGCTACTTCCAACAGGATGGCGCGACGACCCACACCGCTCAAGAGACCCTCAATTACCTTCGTGAATTTTTTGACGATCGAATAATTAGTTTACGTTCAAATCCGGAATTTCCACCTAGATCACCAGACTTGACTATTTTAGACTACTTTATATTCCCTTATCTGAATAATAATGTATACAAGACCCCTATTAACAATTTCGAGGATTTGCGAAACAGAATTACGGAACAGTGTGCCAATATAACTCCTCAAATTCTTATAAATGCTTTTAATAGTATGAAAAGACGAGTAAATTTGTGTCTGCAGGAAAACGGTGGTCATTTTGAACAGCTTCTTTAGTTTTTTATGTTTATTTTTCTGTACCTGTGAAATAAAAAAATTATAATTTCCAATTTTAATGATTACCTACTTGTTATGATTTGTTTAATAGTGTAGTAATTTAGTTGTTACTATTATCGTCTAAATTGAAATAATAGAAATGATTTCTTCAAAAATTGATTTATTTACATTTACCAAACCTAACCTAACCTAACCTAACCTAACCTAACCTAACATAACACTGCCGGTTAGGTACTGGCGCTTGCGCTAGATGGCGTTAGAAAGGCTAACGTCTAAACGTCAATTGGTATAAAAAGCTTGCATTAGACATTATTTTATTATTCCATGGCCAACCGTTATGTAATTACTTTCGAATTCACTAGCCAGCCGTTCCGCCACCAAATGAATTGTGGCGCTATCTCGTAGAAATTTACCAAACTTATCAAACCATCCTTGTATAAAACTATTCACTTACTCAAAATTATACTCCTTCCCATCCTACATTCCCAGTCTACATTTTTCTTTAAAATTTGTAAAAGCCGTCGTCGATGTTGTTACCAAGTATTTTGCTATTTTCTCAAAGAAGCTCTTTAGTTCTTTTCTTGTTGTAAATATTAATTATCAGGTCATCTGCATACTATTATTAATATATAGGTGTATTCATTTACAAGCATAATTATACAGGATGGCCAAAAAATGCTCGACACAGTTTATTTGAAGATATGAAAAAACATTTAAAAATTCCCAAACTTCTATTCTTGTGCCAACATTGCTATATGCACAGATAGTTAAAAAACAAGGATAGGTTATGCAGTAGTTTAGTGCCCTTATTGTCATGGCGACGCGTTCTGTTGCAAAAAAAAATGTTTATTGCACAAAACCCAGTTTTTGTATTTCATTTTAGTTCAATTTCACTGGAAATAAATAACATTTTTCAAATATCATTTGCAGATAATTTTTCTGGCTATTTGCAAGGAGTTTTTCATGCTCTCTAGTCTCTCCGAAAATTGTAAATAAATTCTACTCTTATAAAAGAACATGTTAAAATAAAAGCAAATACTAGACAATATATTGGCTGATGAAAATGTAGTAGAAGAAGTTGGAGAGATTTTTGCAGGTGCCAAGACATATTTTTTAAAGGGATTAATAATGTTCCACAAGTAATGAAAAACGTCTGTTGATGATGTGTTATGTTCTAACATCTTTTTAATATTTACGAAAAAAGTTAATAGTTTTCAGAAAATAATTTTTATTTATATAGAAATACCTCAATTTACTAATTGAAAACACTTAAATCAGTAAAATTAAAATAAGAGTGTGTGTTTTCATCATCGCACAACCTTGGTCATGACCAGGTTGTGCGGTTATGATAATCAATAACAGAAAATAAAAAAAATAATCGATTAAATTAATAAGTTAGGTCTATTTTGTTGAACTACTAGTATACACTAATTATTCAAATCACCTAATATGCACGGCCATGCTTTTAGTGCAAGCTACTACATGATACCACCTTACTCTTAACAGATCTAATGTTTTATGAGTAATTATTAAAAGATTTATTCATTGGACTATCTTTAAATTATCAATTAATCGGATAATCTATTAATAGGAAATGGAATAGTCAGATAATTGATTATTTGGTTAATAAAATCAATTAACCAAATAATCGATCATTTGAAAATAATTATCAAAGGTATGATTAATGTATTAATCGCGTAACATATACAATCCTAGTCATGACACCAATTATGAGTACTAATGGAAATGCTGAGTGGATTATTTAGATGCATCTGTAATGTAACACGTAAATCTGGAAATTATATCATTTAGAAACTAAAGAACATAATTACACAACAATTTTGTAATTACCAGGTAATAGAGGTCATTTTCAACAACTGCATGCAGTAAAAAAGCTTACCTTCAGTGAAGACTAATTAAAACAGCTCTTCTCAGAGTGATTAATTGCTATTTGAAAAAATAATACAATACAGGGTGAGTCGGGAGGAACGGACTAAACTCCAGGAGTGCGAAAATAATGTAAAAAAACTTAAATGTTGTTATCCGTTTTTTATTTGTTTTCAAGTTATAGCGTTCTTATAATAAATGTTCAAAAATATCGCCATTCACCTCTAAACATTTTATGCTTCGTCTACGAAGGGCGCCTGTAATTAAAAATGTTTATCTAGTATGCCATGTTCGAGACTCAAAAACATTTGATAACTTTGTTGTTCTGATAACGTGTCAGTGTATTGTGACAGTGATTTAACGTTAATGTTTGAGTTTGTACGATTAAAGTGTTACAAAATACCACACACTTATTCAAATTTAGAATTTTACATCCATACCATGTACAGAGAGTACAGCACCTACAACCGGAAGATTATCCTAAACGTATGGAATTTTGTCGGTGGATAAATAATAATCCTCGCGCATGCTGCAAATGTACTACCAGCACGATGGAGTTCCTGCGCATTTCGCTCATTAGGTCAAGCAACATTTGGACGAAAGGTTTCCAGGGCGTTAGATTGGCCGCGGTGGTCCTATTAGTTGGCCTTCAAGACCTCCAGACACAGCACTAGATTATATAAAACTGAGTATACAATGAAAGATGCAAGATGTACTGAGTTTCAACAAATTGATAATTTCTTTATTTTAGGTGATTCGTGTATGCAATTTTTAATTAATTCTATTGCAATCTCAAAAACAGGTTAAAAGACACAAACCATATAAAAATGAACCAGCTAATTTAGTTTACTTTACTTTATTTTGATGTATTACAGTTTATTAAAGTGGAGCCCGTATTTTAAGTTTGTCTTTGGTAAACATAATTTCTTTGTATTGCAAGAATTTCATACAGTTATTGACGTATTTTTTATGATTTGTGGTTATTGCGATATATGTGTATTGTAACTCGATTGGTTAAATGAACAGGCTAATAGCCTAAGAAAGAAGAAGAAGAAAAAGATGTGCATTGTATTCTCATAAATTATGACTGTAAGGGGCACATTAAGTTTCCTCCTTGGATAATCATATGTTACCAATAGATATTCCATTAATAGCTGGTCTTCTGCTACCACTCTGTGGTTGTCTTGTTTTCGCAATTCAATAAAGAAAATTACATAATATTACTGTAATTATTCCGTGATCCAGAAGTTCGTAAATTTCATAAATCACTCTGTTAAATACAACAGTTTTCAGAGATGAAAACATGAAAACGTCTGATGTAGTGATATTATTAGTATACCTAATTATTTAACAACGCTGTTGTAAAAATCCAGGTTCGCCGGCAATCAACTTTTAAAGGTTGGATTAAAGAGGATTCCGAAATACATTTGAAAATTGTGAATAAATAAAGCATGCATTTTCATTATTTGTAAACCAATACATAGCGAGGTAATTTGTGTTGTTGAGAGTAATAACCTCTGTACCAATTAACCCATATGTTGACAAATGTTGAATACAAATTTAACATTAAGCTATGTTTCAAAAGTGTAAATAAGTTCCACGGTCAACCTTTACCAAATATTTTGTTGATTGTACTCTATTTCTACTCCTTGTTTGTATAAAATATAACCAAGTATGTTTTCTAGACATTTTGATAAACTGAAAAGTATGCCATGATGCAGGGCCACAGGCCACGAGTTTGCCTGGCGTATAGATTATTGTAATATAGTTTATATAATTCGTTTCATATGAAATGCCCCACCCATTAAGACTAAAGCTACGTGTTTGAAACTTTGCTAAAATAATGTTTTATTATTGCGTATGAACTGATCACTATTTCCATTAAAAAAATCCAAGTGGTGGTGGTGTTCGTCTACTGTATCTCATGAATTTGTTGTTGTTTGTGGGCAAATGACGGCCGTAGGAAGGTACGTCGATATCGAGGAGAAAGACGAAATCTAGAGTTAGTTGAAAGACGCCATGCAGCTTTAATACCTGGAGTTATAGTTTGGGGTGCGATTTGCAATGGAAATAGTGATCATTTCATACGCAATAATAAAACATTATTTTAGCAAATTTGCAAATACATAGCTTTATTGTTAATCGATGGTGCATTTCATATGAAACTGAACATATTATAAAAATTTCATTGTACCTTTTTCTTTTAGGAGAGCTCTCTCCCGGCCCATCAAGCGTTCAGCCGCCTTGGGAACGTGCAACGACTCCCAACAAAGTGCCGTATTACATAAACCATAGTTTGGAAACTACCCATTGGGATCACCCCCAAATGTTAGAGTTAGCTATCTGTCTTCTACAGTTAAACGAGGTGCGCTTTTCCGCGTACCGAACTGCGTTGAAATTACGTGCCATACAGAAAAAGCTTTGCTTGGATCTCGTTAACTTATCAGCTGTGTCTGAAGCATTTGATGTCCATGGCCTAAGGGGCCAGAATGATAAGCTGCTAGATGTTGCAGATATGGTACTTGTACTTAGAGCAATTTATAATGGAGCTCTTGCACAACACCCTACCTTAGTTGACCTACCACTGTGCGTTGATTTGGCCCTCAACTGGCTACTGAATGTGTATGACAGCCAGCGGACTGGACAGATTCGTGTACTCAGTTTTAAGGTAAGTGGCGAAAAAAAAGGTATACGTTTATATTAGTTATCATCATTTACTTTAGTTTCTAAAAGAAATACAGGGCGTCAATTGTTTCGAATTGTCTATAGTTTTAGAATTGCCAATTCTGGACTAAGCGTGTCTTAACTTCGTTTTTCTTGTCTTTTATTTAGGCATAGGCAGTTTATTGTGGCACTGTAGAGGCTGTTTTCAGTAACTCTCTCTGCATGGAGATTTTGCTTATTGTAGGAGATAAAGAATAGGTTGAAATTCGTTAATTTTTCGATATTTTTCATGACGTTGGTATTCACTTTTTCCCGTACCTTAAGATTCGTTCTTTTCATACAGTGTCTATTCTTCTTATTTTCAATTTTTTTTTATAGTCTACTTAGTGTTATATTACATCTTGAAATACCGCAATGTTTTCTTCTGCGTTTGCACACTGTTGTATATTTCTATTTTTTGTTTCAGGAATTCTATACTACATAATATACCTACTTTTTTCTTGACTTTCCTTAGTTTTCTTCTGTCCAGCATTTCACTACCTTGTATGTTGCAGTCATATTAATATTGATGTTGCATATTGTTGTAATATTATTGTATAGCAATTAACCTCCCCTGGCGATCGTTAACAGCCTTTACATCCGACTGTTGGGCATCGGCACTCTTCTTTGTCATCTGTTCTTCTCGGCTCTAAGGTAGAAGCATGGTATCTATAGCTTAACTGTTAAGCTATAGGTGTGCTATGCCTTAACATGTCATCCAATCAATAGAAATATCAGAGAAGGGTTAGACATTAAAACCTTAAATATTGCAAAAATCTCAAAAACCCAAGATCCCAAAATTAGCAAAACAATGTAAAAATTCCAAAAGTCCTCAAAAATCTCGAAAATCGCCAAAATTCCGAAAATCTCAAAAAATCCCATTAAGTTATGTGAGACTACTGAAAATTTCCAAGAATCCCAGAACTCTGCTAAATTGGGTTAAACAACTGAAAATCACCAAGAATCTTCAAAAATCCCAATAAATCCATATAAAACACGAGAATTCGATTAGTTTAGAATAAAAATACTGTTAGGTTATGTTCGAAATCTAGGAAAAATCCTGTTAGGTTATAATATCCAAAAATGCTGTTAGGTTAGGTTAGAAATATACTCGAGAATTTTGTTCAGTTATAAATACTAGTAATACCCAATGTAACCACCGATGATACTCAAACCTACTCCGTTCACACAAGAAAATAGGTTAAAAACGCCCAATGGCGATCCCAGACCCGTGAGGCAGGAACTCATGCGTCGGATCCACTGCATACACGCTTTCGCCTGCCTACCCCTTCGCGCGTTCTGAATCCCTACCCGCTCGTTCCCCCTCAGCCGCCCTCCGTGACAAAGGAGAAGGACGTGACCCCACACAACTAATAACCTATTATATTTTTTACTCGTCGTTATTTTTGATGGCGCTATTTTCGAGTTGCTGCGATCCTTGGTAATTCTGGGGTATCGAACCTAAGTTATATTCGGCCTTTTACCACAAAGCGAGGGATCTGTGGATTGAACCACCACCACACATTTCCTCCTACTGCTTAATTTTGCCGCACGTCAGGTATTTCATAAAGACGCATTACTAGAATACCACAATCTAGCTTCCGACCATTTACAATCAAGCAACCAAGTATAGAAGCCCTAGTGTATTATTATCTTGTTTATAGGTAGGACTAACAATACTATCAAGAGGACATTTAGAAGATAAATACCGCTACGTCTTTCGGTTAATCGCCGACCCTCAACAACGTGCCGATCAAAGAAAATTGGGCTTACTTCTGCATGATATTCTGCAGATACCACGGCAATTAGGCGAAGTGGCAGCGTTTGGGGGGTCAAATATTGAGCCCAGTGTACGTAGTTGTTTAGGCGATAGGGAAGATTTGGAAGCGGCACATTTTCTAGCATGGTTGAAGCAAGAACCGCAGTCATTGGTATGGTTGCCAGTACTCCATCGTTTAGCGGCTGCAGAAACCGCGAAGCATCAGGCCAAGTGTAACTCCTGCAAACAATATCCTATCGTGGGGTTACGTTATCGCTGCCTCAAATGCTTCAACTTCGATATGTGCCAGTTATGCTTCTTTGCTGGCCGCCTAACAAAAGGTCATAAACTCACCCATCCCATGCACGAGTACTGCGCTGCCACAACGTCCGTTGAAGACGTCCGTGATTTCACTCGGGCCCTCCGGAATAAATTCAAAAGCAAGAGGTACTTCTTGAAGCATCCAAGAATGGGATATCTTCCCGTACGTTCGGTACTTGAGGGAGATGAGTTGGAGAGTCCCGTGGCATCGCCCCAACATAGCGATATGCATTCACGCTTGGAAATTTATGCTAATCGTTTAGCAGAAGTAGAATTACGAGCTGCATCCCCAGAAGATGAACATCGTCTAATTGCTGACTACTGCCAGTCTTTAGAAGGAGCCCCCGCTAGCCCTGGGCAGCTTATGTTGGTAATTGACGAAGAACAACGTGCTGAACTTCAAGATATGATCCGTGAATTGGAAGCTGAAAATTCGGCGTTGCGTCAGGAATACGAACAACTTCAAAGAGGCAGCGTACCACATCCACCTCCTGCCCAACATGACGTTTTGGCTGAAGCAAGACTTCTAAGGCAACACAAGGGAAGGTTGGAGGCGCGTATGCAAATTTTGGAAGACCATAATCGACAGTTAGAAGCTCAGCTCCAACGTTTGAGGCAACTTCTCGATGAACCACCTACTGCTACCTTGCAGACTCGTTCTGTAACTGCTTCCCAGTTAAACCAAGATACTCCCGGTAGAGTGTCGCAACCCCCGCCACCTGCAGATCACCGCTAAGCATATCATTCATTCATATCAACGTGTACCCTGCTTATTGTACCTAAGTATATCATTAATATCATATCATCTTAACAAATAAGTATTATTGTTCTGTTATTGAGCTCAACATTGAATTCAATAGTGATGTAAATTGGATAATTTGTTGTCATACAGACAATTTTAAATGAAAATTTTAGTAGGCACATACGGAAATATTTAATTTGTCACCGTTTTCTTTCCGATTCGGCAATCCAAATGACACATTTAAGTTGGCGACATGACCTACTGCTGCAACGTCGCCGCAACGTTGGTGCGAGTTTTTAAAACGCAAGAAGCCGCATTAACATCAAACAAAAATAAATATACGTATGTATGTGCTCTAAAGGTTAAAACTATTCTGTGCACTGTTGCTTTTAAAGAGGCGGTAATTATGAAAAAATAAATGAATACTGTCGTAATAACTGTGTTCCAATTTTATAGAAACAAAATAAAGCAGAGATTTAGAAAAACCGCCATTATGTACATTACCTTTTTATCTAATTAAAGAATTTTAAAACAAATTCATACGTACCAATACAAGCCATATGTAAAACAGAAACAAAATACAGTACAACTCTGTTATAGTGAGATCTTTGGGACTGGAATTATTTACTCGTTACGTCCGTTAAACGTAATATTTGACAGGCTTGCTAAAACTACATTTGTATTAAAAATTGCTTTGTCGTCATTTTTTTAATTAGTCATCTATTGTTAGTGGATTATATGTCAAATCTTCCAGATTGACATTTTATGGAAGTTAACATTTCGTCAAAACAATTCAAAAGAGAGAAATAGTTTCGCTTCCAGAAAGACGGCATCAATTTGGTGATTATTGAAAATGTACTACAAAACCTTTTGTGGCTTTATATGAAACACAAATACTACCGCAAGTTGAAATAAGTATCTCAAAAAAAATTCCAAGCACTTGTCCCATATTTAAATTACAATCCTTTACAGGATATTTTTAGGTAAAAGTTTGCTGAGAGATAAATATGTGCATCACAGTTGCTAAAAATGATAAGAATATTTAAATCTTTGCTAGTTGTTTCGAGGAATAGTGATCTCTGTGAACATATAGTATATTATTCAACGAGCATTAAAGCTATTATTGCACGAGGATGAAAATTGAAACACAAGCCGAAAGCAAGTGTTTTAATCATACGAGTTCAACAAAAGCTATTATATGCGAGTCAAATACGATATTTTATCTACGACCATTATTGCTTATTTTTTTTATTTGGAATGAAAATTAAAAGTAACATTACAATTTGAGAGATTAATGGTGTGGAATTCATGCCAAGATTATTAAAGATAGCATTAGAAATGTTTGAATTATTATTAACATTTAACGAATTTGAAACACTAAAATCAACAGAAGCATTGGCTGCACTATGATTATTAGATGAGCATGGTTGCATTTGTTGCAAAATTTTTCGAGCCGTCTCCATTTTATTAGCTTTTGATCTCTCAATATAACGTTCAGCTAACGAGGTTGCTTTCCAACCTCCATGCAGCTTTAGATCCATCAAGTTTGCACCTGTATAGTAGCCGATGATCTTCTCAGAGAATGTCCGGTATATTTTTCTGGACAAGGTAATTTCAAGTATGTTACGATTTCTTTTCCAAATGATCGGAATTTGTTAATTCCTATTGTCTGTACTGTACATTTGCCATTTTGAAAATTCACAAAAAATTTATCTGTTGTTGCATTACGTGAACGTAAATTTATATATTTTTTAACAATGTTGTAAAATGGTCCCCTTATTGAAAATTGCCTGTCTACTTTTTTTTTAATATCAACTATATCAACAAGAAATGCATTGTTACAATCATGGACATTCTTTACTTCCATTTTATAAAATTCAATGGCACGACCGCAACCCATTACACCCATAATGAAGGCAACCTTTAAAAACATTAAGCATTATTATGTTCATAATCTCTTATAAATTTCTTACCTTGGTTGCAAGATATTTATTATCTGGTGCTTTATCAATGAATTCAGAGTAAAAACTGCAGCTTTTTTAGCCTTGTAACCTTCACTTTCGTTGCAGGAAAGACACTAATTTTGGATCATTTTCGATGTTAATATTATGGTGAATATTCAGTGTTGCTTTTAACATAGAATAAATCGTCCGTAAACTTGATCATTTATACTTTTGAGCTAGTTCGGTAAAGTACACTAATACATTATCTTGTGAAAATGAGTTTGTATTTTTTCTAACCCTCCAGTCCATAAAGGATATATATATATATATATATATATAAGCTATTTCATAGCTTTCTTTTTATTTTTCAGGAAGTAAATTTAATGTAGAGTTTGGCTATTTTTGTTATTTCAGGTGGTGTGTAATTTTCTATCAAATTTTCATTGTTTACACTGTCATTATTCATTTCACAAATATCTACAACATAATGAAAATGATGAATTTTGATATTTTGGAAAAGGCTGTGGCTACAATCCCGCAAGTGGGATTTTCCTAAAAAACTAAAATCCCACAGGGGAGTGATTTTTATGGTCACGCCCACAAGTTGCGGGATATTTCCGAAGAATAACTAGTCCCGCAAATTCCACACTTACCCAGATTTTACCTAACATACCTACCCACTTTATGAATAAAATGTGAAAATCTTGTTTTCATTGCACTATTTTCTCATTTTTACTTTGTAATTTTTGTTTTGTAATATTAAGGAACACAATATTGACACAACAAGATGACAAGGTTATATATCGTTCTGTATTTTTCAATTTTTAAATTAGGGATTTTAATTGGTAAAATATTTCCATTTTGTTGATGTGATTGTTTTTTCCTTTTTTATGTATTGGTCTCTTTCTTGGTAAACCTATTGCCGTTAAATTGTTTCCTTTTGGCCTTCCACGGCTTTTAATGGTATTCTAAAAATTATATTATAGAAGATAAGAAATATTAAATTACTAGGATTAAATATATGTACGTATCGGCATGGAAATATCTTTAAATTCTTCCCGATTAGTATTAGCTGTTTCACGAATTGTTATTTCTTCAATTAATACTTCTTCATACATGGGGTTTTCTTCAAATATTGTTTCTTCAGCACTTTTTAATGTCTTTGCATCCCTTTTCCTGAATTGTACGCAATTCTCTTTTTCATATGCATCAATTGCACTTTGCAATTCTTCATAACTGGTGAAAGGTTTATTGGGTTCCATGTTGGGCCACTAAAATTTGAAAATAACGTAAATATTTTACTTTTTTCATAAAGCATAACCTCACTTACGATTTAACACTTGTTGAATTTTGTAGAAGCAGTTTAGACTAAACATATAATTAATTTAATGGTCGTAGATAAAATATTTTATTATATATGTGTAAAATATAACTTTCATTTAAAATTCCCTTGCCGTTAATAGGTTGGAATACACAAATCATTAATCTCAAAAGTAAGCAAACAACAAACAAACAAAAAATGGAGAACAAAGAATAATGTCAAATACGGCTTAGGTTTGCTCCAACAACTCGAGAAACCGCATATCGCATGGTCACGCGCATACGGTGAACGGTTTCTCGAAGTGTTGAAACAAACCTAACATCTTTTCTTAAAACATCTCAATGCGCAGAAACCTTTTACATAGCGGTTGTAACATGATGTATCTTCCTTTTTGTTTGATGTTCGTGAAATTTTAAATAGATACTTAATTTTCAACCCCTCTGTATCAAAAATTATAAGCTACATCATCTACCTGTTTGAGTTGTTATACTTGCAACACCACCTCATTTTGCCGCTTTTTAGTAGCTATGCGTAACGACCGCATCGCTGTAAGCAACTTCGCGGTTTATCTCTATTTGAGGAGAATAGTAACAACTTAAAAATTGGCGTTATTGGGTTGTAATCTTAGAGTTAGCTATATTTGTAAATACTTGTCGCATCATTAGGGAATAAAACACCAACCGTCATATTTCTCATAAATTGATAGGAGGTTATAATCCACGTCAAGATATACCGTTATCCGCTTTAAAAGGGTTCTTTTAGAACAAGAATTTACAAACTAATGACAATTCGGCTTATACAATTTGATGCAATCCTTATTACAGTTTTTGATTCAAACACTTGTTACAGAGAACAACAAGAATGTTTAATATTGAACAATTTGTTTGTTTGTTGAATCAAGTGAATTCTTGTAACTATCACAAGCAGTCCGAATAAGAAGGTAATAGTTTGTGTTGGATAGATATATTCAACAACTTGCCTACTTTTTTGCTCATTATGGCATATGTAATGCATACGAATTCAGTTGCACATCTTTCAAAATATACTCCCACACTAAACACTAACCACTCTTTTAATATAGTGGGATACTAGGACAAATCTGTAGATGGTTTAGGACTATTAACTTAAAGCGACAGTCATAGGCTAGTGGTCTGAGGTTCAATTCCCAGAACGATATATCGGATTTATAGCAGCCGTTCTCCCTCGCAAGGCAATGACAAACCAGCGAGGCATTCTACCCAGTAAATCTTCTCTAGAGTAGAAGTGTTTACACTTCCCGTGGTTCGGATCCCACGTAACGCTGTAGGTCCTCTACGTCTGTAGTATTTGAAAACGCGCAATCCAGGCATAGAAGAAAAAATCGCTAGATCTTGCAAGAGACAAAGCACTCAAAGAAAAGATTAACTTAAAGACAAGTCGTATTCTGTTATTTGGGATCCAAGAACATGCAGTATTATAGTTTGTATAATATTAGGTTTTATCTATTTTTTTATAATAACTTTTAATTATCTATTTTAAGGCGTGGTTCTCAGCTGTCCGTTTGTTGAACAATAAGTAACCAAATTTGTATAATAAATAATATTAATTTAGACTAAAAGCTCCTTGAAACTCATCTATATAAGCAAGCCAAGAATGATGGTTTAGTGCAGCTACAGCCCAATGTCATTTCTACGACGTTTGTAACGTCGTTTGATGGTTAAGTCGGCCGTTTTTGACCTAAATCTGATGGCTAGCCTATATTGTAAGTGCATATAGCGACTTGTTTAGGAATTTAACCTAAGCCTAAGATTACGGATTTTGTGAAATACGTACGAATTAGCGGCAGAAACGACTAGAAGTAACACAGAAAATTTGCCCAGAGGTAGTTACGGGCAACGTTGCCGTAGATATGTCGCCAACATATACATATAGCCATTATACATAAGGTTTGTTCCAAAACCTCGAGAAACCGCACATCGCACGTTCACGCGCATGCGCAATAGACAAAACGGAACGCGTTTTATCTATTGCGCGGGCGCGTGACCGTGCGATGAACTGTTTCGCGAGATGTTGGAACAAACCTATTGATATTTATTATTTACCAACGTGTATTTAATAATTTTTTCACATAGCTTTTACGGTTCTTGAGAAATTTTAAATAGAAATTAACCTGCTTTTATTTTTTACAAAATTTACATCACTAGTATTAAATAATCGTGCAATCTGTGAATGAAAACATAGAATAAGATTTTATATTTTGAACTTCAAAAGTTTGTAACAAATGCAGTTAGAGACCGACAATAATTGCTAATGAAGAAAATATATTAGTAATTGCTGAGACGAACGCAGTAAGAAAATAATAAGAAAATTAGACCATTTTAAGATGAAGCTAATTCATGCAAAAATTCGCGTGTAGAATATTGCAAGAGGTTGTCCTGCAAAATCTGATGCTATTGGGAGTTTGTTACTTAGCAAGTGAATTGCTAAAATATCACTTGCATGCAAACTAAAGCAATAAATTTGAATATTAAAACCATTCAATTTTAACCAGACTACATTAAATCTCACGTGGTATTCATCATTACTGTTATATGAAGAAAGCTCTATTTTAGGTTAACATTTTTTTTTTGATTGTATTTGTTTGAAATATCCATGAAAACTCCAAAGCTTTGTCATTTATAAAATGTATAGATTGTTTGTTTGCTTCAAATTGGACGAGACCTATAAATTGTTGTTTTTGTTTACTCATATCTCAATTGATTAGTGAACTAGCCCTGGCAAATTTTTGATTCGGAAAATTTACCACTAGGAAAAAACTATTTCTGCCAAAATCTGGTTGGACGTCAGAGCTTCGAGTGGAATAGTTAGTTAAAAACAAGATGGTTGCTCAGCTCTCGATTTCGATTTATCAGCTAACCCCGGCAAAAATTTGCTGCCTATAAAAATTCATTCTCAAAAATCTTTAAATCTAATTGGTTGGCAGAGCTCCAAGTGTAGATAACGTATTACGTAGTATACCTGGATTTGTTGATTTTTCGTAGAAACATGATCTTCCATTATACATAAGCATTAGTGATTTCTTGAACTGTACAGTGAAACTATTTTATGTTAGAGTTAGAAATTAGTGGAGCCGTTGTATGAAGTAAAATTTTCTGTCTGTTTTGGAAACATGCTGTTACTAATTCAATCCTTGAACAGATAAAATCAAAATTATTAACCACTAAGAAGAGCAATTTAGGGTAGTGACTAATGTGTTTGCTATGTTGTGATTAATGGTGTGTAGTATTTTTGGTGATATCCTAGTGCCCTTCCTCAATCCTTATAGGATAATCGGTGTAATTTAAGTTGGTAATGATTGATAAGTACATTTATAAATGTTATTAAAGTAGAATAGAACATTCACAAATTGCTCGATTGTTGAGCTTAGAAGTAATAGTATTATTAACTCAATGTGGCAAAGAGCGTTTGAACAGCAGTTTTTGAAGGGCAATTTGTATGCACTTCAAAAATTCGCGGCGCTGTTTTGCCATTTGTTAACGTTTGTATATTTTGCTAGTTGTGAAGTTAGTCCAGTTGCACAACCTGCCATGTAGTAAATTCCTAACAAAAAGAAATAAGAAACAATAAAGTCATTCATACATTTTTTTGAGTATTATTTTGTATATTTGCAGATTTAAACCTTCTAATTGTCTTGCTGCCATGTAAACCATTGAGCCAAGGGCGTATCCAGGGGGGGGGGGTGGCAAGAGGGACATCTGCCCCCTTCCAAGGTGGAAAAGAATTTAAAAATAAAACGGAAAAAGATGAACAACAATTTTCTGAAAAATTGATTAATAGATTGCTTGTTGGTATGTCAAAATTTTGAAAGAAACTAATTACGAAATAGAGATCCTTGCGCCGGTTGTTAAAAATCATAAGAGCTACAACCTGTACGTGAATTATACACGTACAGATTATTGTTCTTATGACTTCTCACAGATAGATGTATACTTAGCTCGTGGCAACAAGGAGCTTTCTAGAATAATCTCGCCTCATTTCACGACGCATCAACAACCAGAATATTCCAGAAGCTATTTACCTCGTACATATGGCAGATAAGAGCGCGCTCATTTCGGTTAGAGTCAAGTGCAGTTAAGTTACATTCACACAAGGGTCACAAGTGTATGCAATTTGTACGACAGTAAAGTTTGTTGTTTGCTGTCATCAGATGGCACATTGCAAAGCATTTGAATGTTGATATAACCGTCACTCGCGTTGCTGACCGACAAATGCATAGAAGCAACCCTCCAGCCGGAAATCCATCCGAATTTTGGAGGAAGTCTCTAATAATTCCTTACTTGGATTCAATCAGATCATCTTTAGAAGTCAGATTTTCTGCAGACAAATTGCCTGCATTATCATTGACACATTTCCATGCGAGTAACATGAGAGATGTTTCATTGCAAGAATACTTCATCTTGTGCAACTTTTTACAATTTGGAAGGCATCGAAGTAGAAAAGGAATTGTGGTTCAAAATGTGGAATGAGGTAAAAGAAGCGCCGGATATCATCGAGGTTTTAAAAAAGAGCGAATTGTTTTTTCCAACTATTAGAAAGGCGCTACTGATTTTGCTTTCACAGCCCTACACAACAAGCACTATAGAGCGTTCATTCAGTTCCCGTCGCCGAATTTAAACATGGCTTAGAAGCACTATTAGTGAAAATAGGTTAAATGGGTTAGCCATGCTAAGCATTCATCGTTAATGGGTTTTCGCAAACAAGGAACAAGTAGTAGAAGCTGTAGTTATAAAATTTACAACTAATTCTCGCAAACTATTGTTCAAACATTAATTTTATTATTAATAGTGTTTATCTACGACCATTAAATTATATGTTTATTATTCGATCTATTCCATGTACACAAAAAAGTCAAAGAAACGACAAAGCAACGTCGGAAACCGCTGTAACAATCCTGAAAGATGATAATAATGAAATAATCATAGGGATAACAGATAAACTCAATAGATGGAAACAGTATATAGAGGAACATTTCTATGACAACAGACCAGAGAACCCGCCAGATACAGATAGAGAGTTAAATGAAAAGGGACCAGAAATTAATAAAAGTGAGGTAATTCACGCGATCAAAGCACAAAAGAACAAAAAGGCAACTGGCCCGGATAACATTTACACGGAGGTAATTAAATTAATAGCTGATGAAGAGGGCAAGGGGTTGGAGATACTAACTTCGTTATTTAATACTATTCGTAGAACAAGTATTATACCTCCCGACTGGCTAAAATCAACATTTATAACTATACCGAAGAAGGCAAATGCGTCAACCTGCGACGAATATCGAACGATTAGTCTCATGTCACACATCCTCAAGATCTTTCTAAGAATTATACACACACGCATTTACAAAAACTGCGACGTCCAAGTAGATACAACACAGTTTGGGTTCAGGAATGGTTATGGTACCCGCGAAGCACTCTTCTCTCTAAACGTGCTCACGCAGAGGTTCAGAGATATGAACATAAACGTATATACCTGCTTCATCGACTATCGAAAAGCTTTCGATAGTGTAAAACACGACAAACTTATAGAAATCCTTAATAAAACTGGTATCGACAAAGAGGAGATTAAAATTATATCGCAGCTCTACTGGCATCAGACAGCAGAAGTCAGAATTGAAAACGAAATATCAGAAACTACAGTGATCAAGAAAGGAGTTAGACAGGGTTGCATTTTGTCGCCACTATTATTTAACATCTACTCTGAAGCTATTTTTAAAGAAGCTCTAGATGACACTATGAAGGGTATAAAGGTAAATGGCATTATAATAAACAACATTAGGTATGCGGATGACACCGTAATAATGACAGATAATATAACCGAATTGCTAATACTGATGAACCGCATAGTACAATATAGTAAAGACCATGGTCTTTATATGAATATACCTAAAACTAAGTTGCTTGTCTTCGCAAAAGGGAACATAGATGCTAATCTAACAATAAATGGCACTACTATAGAACAAGTGAAAACGCTTAAATATCGGAACAAATATTGACAGCCTGACTCAAGAAAGGAAATTAGATCCCGAATTGAGCAAGCAAGGAAAGCATTTATAAATATGAACCATTCTTCACAAGACGCGAACTCAGCCTAGAGCTCAGAGTGCGCATGATCAGGTGCTACATACTTTCTGTTCTGCTTTATGGGTATGAAGGATGGACTCTGGATCCATTAACTGAGAAAAAACTGGAGGCGTTTGAGATGTACCAACACAGGCGCATACTAAAAATATCCTGCGTTCAAAGAATAACAAACGAGGAGGTGCTTATTCGAATGCGGAAACCCCTGGAACTCCTAATCACTATTAAAGAAAGAAAAACGAAATATATAGGACATATAATGAGAGGGGAGAAGTATGAGTTACTCAGACTAATAATAGAAGGAAAAATACAAGGCAGAAGATCAGTTGGAAGACGACAAAATTCCTGGTTAAAAGACTTACGAAAATGGTTTGGCTGCACATCAACAGAAATTTTCAGAGCAGCGATGTCTAGAACGGTGATTGCCAGATGGATCGGCAACCTTCGACAGGAGAAGGCGTATTAAGAAGAAGATGCGTACGTTTTCTAGTCATTTACTATAACATTATTAAATGAATAATTATGGCACCAGCGAGCTGGTATATAGGTGCCATAATTATTCATTTAATATTCATTTTCATTATGTTGCAAATATTTGTGAAATGAATAATGACCGTGAAAACAATGAAAATTTAAAGGAAAATTGCACACCACCTGAAATAACAGAAATAGCCAAAACTGCTACATTAAATTTATTTCCTGAAAAATAAAAAAAAAAGCTATGAAATAGCTTATATATATCCTTTATGGACTGGAGGGTTAGAAAAAATACAAACTCATTTTCACAAGATAATGTATTAGTGTACTTTACCGAACTAGCTCAAAACTATACATTATCAAGTTTATGGACGATTTATTCTAACTCAATATACACCATAATATTATCCATAATATTAACATCGAAAATTATCCAAAATTAGTGTCTTTCCTGAAACGAAAGTGAAAGTTACAAGGCTGAAAAAGCTGTAGTTTTTACTCTGAATTCATTGATAAAGCACCAGATAATAAATATCTTGCAACCAAGGTAAGAAACTTATAAGTGACTATGAACATAATAATGCTTAATGTTTTTAAACGTTGCTCTCATTGTGGGTGTAATGGGTTGCTGTCGTGCACTCAGAATTTGCTGGTTCTTCACATTAAAATGTACTATTTGCTTGCTTTTAGTTGTAATATAAAGCGGAAATCGGGTTACAATATTGAAATTTAAAGCCATCATAAAACAAATATTTAAGGAGTATATTGTCATTTCTAGCCCAAT
>JABXWE010045184.1:0-18367 GCA_014611495.1 Limonius californicus
CAAACACATACCAAAATGACAGGAAAACTATATTAAACAAAATTATCGCAGCCGCCTGCCTGTAATCACGAAGAATGACTAACATGTCCGAACATTTAGTTGCCAACCAAAATACTTGTCTTTAAAACAAATTATTGTAGTAGTTCAAAAAAGGTATCACTTGTACTCAACGTTTGTAAATAAGTTGAGGTACTTATACTGTACAGCATTTTTATCACAAAAGTTTTCAAAATACCTCATATGTCAAATTACAGAATATCCTTTAAGAATATGTGATGTGTCCGAATATATAGTTGTTAGGGCTCGTACTACATTATGACTCTGTAACAGAAAAAATATATACAAATTTGAAATTTTAATATTAATCATTTTGATTTAAGTCTGTATTGCTGTTATAGCCAAAATATTTTTAATGTAGTATCATGGATAACATGGGTAGGTAACACATGTTTTTTTGTTATGTTTGAGTATGTTGCATTGCAGTATTTAGGCGTTCATCCGTAAAAATTATCAGAATCTTGGGGTATAAGTATCTAGTTTTATTTTATGACTGGGTCTGAAAAATCAAGATCTGGTGCATTTTTGAAATTAGTTCACAGATTTATTTTATGATATGAAAACGTTAGGGTTCCGCATTTAACATTCACCTATTGATATTTTATTTGTTGATGTATACTTTGTAACTATTTTACCTATCATTTAGACATACCATGATGCAGTCGAGCAGTAGAGCAAGTAAAATTATGCAAATGGTCTGAACAAACCAGAAGAAACTGTAACAAAACTGCAGATAACAACAAACACAACAGCTCATTCGGAAGACTCCTTACTTTCCCCATCAGATTTTACGTCTATCGAACCGTCTCTTGAAGAATATGGTATGTTAAAACTATGTTGTTTAAATTTTTATTACAAAAAAAATGTTTTTAGAAAATGTGACTCTTATCCCCCAGCTAATTCTAAATACTGAAGCAAAAAAGATACCAACTTTGGTTCAAGCTCTTCTTCATCTAGTTTATCATCTTCTTCTAGTTCTGGATCTTCTATGACAGATTCATCTTCAGAAGATAATGATGATTTATTGTATGATACTTCGTATGTCCTTGATCATACCAACAGTGTAAGTGACAGTGAAAATAATTTAAATGAAAATGATCAGAATGATCTCAATGTTCCTGCGAGTGCGAATACCAATCCTGGCACAAACAATTCAGCATCCACTTTGCATAGTCCGCCTAAAAAAGGAAGAAAGAGGAAAAGAAATGAAAATACCTGGAAAAGGAACGTAAACAAAAAACTGAGAAACATTGGAAAAGAATATCGAATGCACAACAATGAGAAAATATTCGGAACGACAGAATATGAAACCTCCTTATACAGAAAAGTGCAAATTAAAATGTTTCTTTAAATTTACTGACGACGAACGAATGCAAATTTTTCGATCATATTGGGAACTGGGGCTTTTAGAAAAGCAGCGGCAATTTATTGCAAATACCATGGAACATATTCACCCAAAATATCAGTATGTACGTATTGGTCGCACAAGAAAAAAAAAGGACAATAATAATGCCTTTTATTTTCGCCATAATGATGCGAAAGTACGGGTCTGAAAATTATTTTTCAGAAATACTCTAGATGTTAATGATCGTAATATCCGTACTGTCCACGAAAAGCGAAATAAAGTGGCAAATGTTTTACTGGAAGAAGATGAGCGAGGAAAGCATGGGAAACAGAAGAAGATAGATGCAGCTCTAAAAGAAGGTGTTCGAAATTTTATAGAGAAAATACCAAAAATAGAAAGTCATTATACTCGTGCCAATACGACTAAACTTTTTATTGATGGAAGTAAATCTATCGCTGATCTGCATAAGGACTACATAAATGATTGCAAAGAAAAAAATGTACCCTTTGTTAACTACATAATGTTTTATAGAATATTTACGGAAGACTTTAATATTTCTTTTTTTACACCGAAAAAAGACTTATGCGAAACGTGTGCCTCATATGACAATGCCGAAGGAGATGAGAAACAGAAGTTGAAAGAATATTACGATCGGCATCTTATTGAGAAAGAATTGTCAAGACATAAGAAGAAAATTGATAAAGAAGAAACAGATGCTCTAGTAGCGGTGTATGACTTGCAAGCTGTTGTGCAAATGCCAAAGGGTGATGTATCGGTATTTTACTACAAATCCAAACTTAACGTATTCAATTTTACTATACACAATCTGAAGAGCAACGATTGCGAGTGTTTCGTATGGAACGAATCAAATGGGCATAGGGGCATTAACGAATTGGGTACGTGTGTTCTACAATACTTAACGAAAAAAGCCTTAGCTGGTGATCAAGACGTCATTTTTTATTCGGACAATTGCGCTGGCCAAGAGAAGAATAAATTTATGGTCGCACTCTACTTTTATGCAATAAGACATCAGAAGCATTACTCATAAGTACCCAATTAAGGGGCATACACAAAATGAGGGCGATTCAGCACACTCACTGATTGAGCGCCAGGTAAAACAACAATTAAAAGGTGGTCCCATGTACACTCTGGAGTCTTTTGTGGCCGTCATTCGTGCCGCTAAAAAAACAGGCAATTCATTTAATGTTACGGAAGTCAGCTTCGAAGATTGTTATGATATCAAAGCATTAGCAACCGAAATAGAACCGTTAAATATATCGCAAGTAAAAATATCGGAAGTTAAGGTTCTTCGTTTAGAACGGGATTCGCCAACTTCTCTTTTTTTTGAAGAAGTCATACGAAGAAAACTTTCAAGAAGTTACTGTAATTTGCAACAAGAAAAATAATAGTAATGTTATTACATTGACGAGAGCATTCCATTCAAGACCCAAAATTGCGGACAACAAAAAGCAAGATCTTCTTGAATTGGTGCAAAAGAACCACATTCCTAAGTTTTATAAGTATCAGAATTTATAATTTTTTTGAATGTATTTGTTAAATTCATTTCGTACAGTTTGAGTTTTTTTTATATTATTATTTTCGACTTACCCTTAAAATTTGTTCTACCAGGATTTGCATTTTTTTTATTCGTAACATCCTATTTAGTTTCTGTATTTCAATTTTAAGCGAAAAATATACTTTTAGCTGATATTTAAGTTGTTTTATTTTTATTCTTTATAATATTATAACAATCACAAAAAAATTATAATACGAAATTATTTTTTGTTTAAAACAAGAATGTCACATTTTACTTATGACACATGATTAAATGAATTTTATCAGTAATAAAGCCATATCTATAAAATAGGGGATGTAGAGGCTCCAAACAGTAATATTTTATTGTTTACTGTACTTTTCTATCATTAACAAATGTCACTCTATTAGGTCATGCTAAATTGGGATTCGACATCACAATTGTTCTATCGTTATTATGTTTTATTACTCTCCTGTAAAATCAAGATTTTTTAGTTATGACGTTCTTGCAGCAAATGAGCGAGATGACAAAGTTGTGTGTGTGTGTGTTGTACAAAATTCTGTAGATTCATGCTCTAAACTTTGCTAAATTTTGTTCAAAATCGGCGTCGTCTCGATGCGCAAACCAGCCAGGGGGCAGAGAGGTAAATGTTTTACGACGAAGACGTTCTTAGATAAGCATGCTGATATTTTTATTAGATATGGTTCCGTTCTAATATCGGTTAGTTTATGGATAAGGCCAACAGTCCAGACTTTGTTGGAAGCTTGCTTTATGTCTATGAAAACTGCTGAGGTGTGTTTATTTGATTTGGTGAATCTTTTCTGGATTCATTGGGTTAGATTGGTTGGGTGGTGAAGAAATTAGGTTGTAATCTTAATTGGAAGGTAGATAATTTTCTTTAATTTGGATTTCTTCAAATATACATATTTGTATGGTATTGTTTTTTAGGACCTTAGACAAGGCCGAAAGCTATTTAGCTGGCGTTTGTTTTTCCCAGGTTTATGGAAAAGCAGGATATTAGTGTTTCCAATTTGTTGGAAAGTATCTAAGTTATAAGCAGGTATTAAAGGAGATTGCTAAGTAAGCAAGTAATTAGGCAAGTTGCTTCAGCACTAAGTTTGGTCATTGAGTAAAGAAATAATAAGAGGCGCAAGCTCCATTGTAAAATGCGTTCTCTATTGCTCTCTCACTCGGCGAAATTCCCCGCACCCCACCACCCACATACTAGATGCTGTACTGAAGCGACACCGACTAAAGTACGTCAAAACATTGTATTAACATAGTTATGAGATATGTAACCTTACACCCTCCGGGCATGGGACCGTTTGGTTTCCTTAAAAGTTTATTACGGGCTGGTCGGTTCAACCCTCAGCGGGGTACGTAGACATGGAACACGTGTTTCATCTATTGCTGCAATAAGATCAACAAACGCAAAAGTAAAGCATTTTGTTTATTTTTTAAATTCCATGGCAACAACGATTAGTAACAAGAAATACCACTAAAATAAGGAATAAAAGTTTTTCAGATTTGAACATGTATTTTAAACACAGCAAGCTTTTGGAAATAATATCAAGAACCTATGTATTTTGATATTTTAAAATCTATACACAGTGGCAAAAAACAAATCGGCGCAATATTATTTAACTATTGGAGAATTTATGTATTGATTTTTTATTTCTTAGATAAAATACGCACTTTTCTATGTGGTTTTGGAGTTTTCCTAGATTTATCTTTCCGAGCATTAATGTAATTTTCAGATTCCCACTTTAATTGACGAAAAATTTTCATTTTTATGAATAAATTGAGGTGTTCTTCATGAGTTGAACATGATAGATCTCTATTCGACGCGAACCAGTCGGGATATTTACTTTGTAAAGATCTCTTTAAACTATTTTTTATATGTTTGGTGACATTATTTCCACATTTATATATATTGAATAATGCATTGAATTGCACTAGCAAATATGTCACAATGCTAACAAATTCTTCTGAAGGTCTTTTTAAAAATGTTATGTTGCTTGCACATGAATAATCTTTCGTCAGGAGATAAAGTTCGTTTTCATTTATTAAATCATCTTCACCCTTTGTTAATATGTCGGAGCATAATTTACAGTGAAATTTTTTTTCAATACTGTATGCCAAATAACCAGCCACATAAACATTAGTGCATTTCTCCAAAGTATTATCTTCAATTTTTGCAAGATGTTTAGTTTCCACGGTTCCGTTTACTTCATAGTCACGAAGTTCATTTTCTGTAAATTCATCTTCAGGTTCTTCACTATATTCGAGATTACTTTCTGTGGGGGTAATTGGCTGAGCGTCGATATCAAGACTTTCACTTTCTTCGACTTCACAGTTTCCTGTATCCACCGCCATTTGAAGTCGAATATTTATATTATGCTGAATAGCTATACGACATTGACGCACTGTTGGTGTAGGATTATAGCCGCCTCTATTTCTTACAACGGAGAAGAAATTTTCCAAAGGATCTTGGTTTAAAAATCCTGTTAGAAGATATTTGACCCCCAGATCTTTGAGATGCCTCCACAGCAAAAGGATAGATCGTAATGTCCACTCAAATCCGCTCAAACAGTATATATTATTCCGTTTCTTATTATTTTCAAACACTTCAACATTTTTAAAATAGTCTAGTCCATTTTGTAGTACCTTAACGGATGTAGTGTTGTAAACGGACAATGGACGCCTGTTAGGATTGGGATCGTGTAAAACTCGGCTGTTTAGTGAATCAAAAATATTATTAATATTTTCAATGAAATCTGCTGTATCGTAAGCTGTTGAACTATTACACTGTTTGGTTGTTGCTGCTGTTTTAATAGCTGCGGCTACAGTATGCGACAATATTTGAGCTGCATACTTTACCCTCATCTTCTGAAAATTTGTAGGCGTAATGTGAATTGACGTTACTTTTAACATAGCCCTCGTAGTAGTGCTCTTTTGGTCAATTTCAAAAGTTTTTGCAACATCAGCCCAATCCACGGGTCTCTTTTTAACAACAAATTGAAGGTTTCTTTTCATAAAATTATTCCTGATACTTTTCAATAGATGAGGAGCATCGAAACACGTAAATATTTTCTGACCTTCTATATTTACCATGGGTTCTTGTTTAGAAGCGCCTAACAAAGCCATGGCACTACGGTTGTTTGAACACTGATCACAAACTAAAACCATTGGTTTCAATGATATGTTTTTTAGTCTTTTAACTACAAGCAAAATAATTTGCTGCAATGAATGACTTTCCACAGGTCCTGCAGAAACAAAATAGCAGAAAGGTATTTTCCAATTATAAAGAAGTCCACGAATAAAAAATACTAAAGCAGTGCTTGCCAACTTTGCATCCCTGCCTAAAGACCCTAGATCGTGATAGCCTTCAATTATGTCTTCAGACTGATGGAATTCTAATTGTTTTTTTAATGTAATCTCATCAAAAAGCACAACACACATTTTCTCTCTTTCCGTCATAGAATGTACTTTCAATCTCAACTTTTTGGTTAACACAGTATTCAGGCCGGTTCGTAACTGGTTCACTTTTAACCAAGTTTGAATTGTTCTAATCGAAGGTAAATTAAATTTCAAATTATAGAGCATAAATTTGTAAGTAGCTGGCGATTTGTAATGCAAAGAAAGAGCCAATTGCCTTTCAGATTTTGACCACTTCAAACCTTTCTTATGAAATAGTTGCATATTTACAAAAACTTTCACTGACTCGCTTTTGTACATTAATAAATTACTAACCACGTTACTAACAGAAAAGGAATTTTTCTTTTTAGTTAATCTATAGGTTTGCGACTTTCTTGTTTTTAATTTTCTTTGCAAGTCTTTGACTTTGCACGAAAATACCCGACACTTTCTTTTTAATGTGGCCTTAGTAGGAGTATCCATTTCCAAAATCCGATCACTTATTTTTGATTCACAACTTTCCGTGCTGGTGAAACTCAACGTTTTTGGTAGGCCCTTTTTTATTAATTTTGGGGATTCAAAATCATCCTGATCTGAAAGTGAATCTTCACGTTTTCTTGCATAGGTTTTAAGAGGTTGGCCACTAGTAGAAGTAGCAATGTTGAAAATGAATTGCTTTTCTTGCCGGGTATGTTGAAAGTGGGACGACCCTGGTTCATCTGTAGTGCCTGGACTTCCGGGCTCTAATAATAAATAGATTAGTAAAACTAGTATTCTTAATATTATAAGTTGTAAAAAATAACAAAAACGGACGTTAAAACACTATCCCATTACAGTACAGTCGCGATAATCCGAACACGCTTTAATCCGAATTCGCGGTAATCCGAACAGCGGTTGATTTGTGTTCGCTTGTCTGGGTAATCCGAAAAATGTCGCGCTAATCCGCGAATCCGTTGATTCCCACTTTGTACACTCTTTATTTTCCTACACACTGAACGTCTTCGGGGATTTACACATGTTACAAGTTTTAAATGGCAGAAAGGAGAACCACCGACGCGTAATTACATCTGAAACACAATACAATACAGGTGGTACCTACTTCCCCAAAAAAACAACCCAGTAATACATCTAAAGTATGATCAAAAATTATTTCCATCTAGTATGGCTATGAAAGAACAAATTGTGCCTTTGAAATTATCGCGACTGTGCTGTATTAATAATTTAGACAAAATAACCAATACAATCATATTATTTATAAACAAGATTAACTTGCCCGTTTCCAGATATTTTTTAGGAACTGCACTTTTTGTTAAAATCTTTCGTTTATTGTTTATAAGAATGTCGGTTGATGAAAAGTGTGCTTCACAAATCAGTTTACTGGTTAAACTTGCCACATCCATTTGGGCAATTTGTATATTTCCGCAATTTCTTTTCCATTCTTGCGCTCGCTCGGCATTTTTCACGGGAAACTTAAAAAACGAAATATCTTTATGGATCGTATTGCTTTTAAAACACTTATTGTAGACACAGATGTGGTTAGCTGAGATACTCATATCGAAAAGTTATAAGTTGTAGGTTCAGTAACGGCTAGATTTCAAATTAAGGGTTTAATACAAGATGCGGAGCGATAAGTACACTATGACTGCTTGCTTCAGACTGAGCAAACTCGGATCAAAGGGACAGTGGCGCCGCCCTATATGTCAGATCATGCAGAAGTAACGAAATAGTAAACGGCCTTACGTCTCTTATTAATTTCTTACTCAATGGTTTGGTATAAGACCAGACCCGGAACTTTTTTGGTTTTATATATATATATATATATATATAATTTTACTATAATAGCAAAGATTTAATTTTAATTTTTACAATCATATTGGGCTGATGCATTGAACGTTAAAATAGAAAAAGATATGCTTATTTGTAAGGTCCAGTGAGAAAGACAAGAATAGAACAGTTGAAAAGGGAATGCAATAGTTGAAACGAAACCCTAGGGCATTGAATATTTTAAAATATTCAATGTCTATGGTGAGTAAAAGAGATGGTAATAAAGTATAATTTCTAAAACCTCTAAAATTAGATTTGTGTAATTTTTATTTACATATAATGTTATTAACAGCCATTAGATATTACATTTTTATATAGATTTGTTAACCAGTTTTCTGTAAAGAAATATTAAAAATAAGTTGCATTAGATCAAATTTCTAGCATGTATTATTAAGTTTTGTAGACCTTGCTGGTTTCTAGCATCACACAAAATACAATTGTACAGGCTAATTTTATTATTTTTTTTTTATAAACAAGTATTAAATTGAGGTTTATAAAATCCTAGTATTCTAAATTTTGTAATACAGAGTTCAGCAACAAAATATTCAAATTGAGTAGCAAATTATTTTTGGAAAAGCAGTTATTGAAACAATTTTTAATTTTTGCTTGAGGTATAAAATTGGATAAATTTAGAAAATATCAGTTTTTAAAATATCCAATCAAAATAGAACTTACAATTTATAACATATCGATGACCACATATACAAACCTTCAGATGAAATATTAAAAAGAATTTTAGATTGCTAATTTCAAAATTCGTATATCCATTAAATATTCATTCTTTTTAGATTCTACTGAAAAACGGGTAATTGCAACTTAACCCATTTATAGCAATCAAGGGGCTAAGAAAAATAGTGTATTAAAAAATATAGCAAATAACTAGAAGATTTTTTATTGGGCAATGTAATAATTAAGAACTTCTGTAAGTCATAAAATTTTTAAAACAATCATTACACATAAAAATGTCAACATCAAATTTTTGAACACAAATTCCTTAAAAACTTAGATTATAAATTAAATATGAATAACTTAGGTTGCTATACAATTTTACTATATAAATTTAAATTTCTTGCTGAGCAAGTTTACACAATTCCACAGATATTTGTTTTTCTTGTTCTTTGGGAGACTGTAAACGAGTTATAACATCATCAGGTTCGTCACTATTCGAATGGAACTGAACATTGTCACTAAATAGTAGTAAGGTATTAATCTCATCTTGTTGTTGTATAAGTTTTCTGTGCAGTTCCTTATTTTCAGTTTCATATTGTATTTCTAAGGCTCCATAAGCTTTAGAGGCATCTTGTAACGTCTTTTCAAGTGATTTATTCTCTTCTATTAATTTTTGGACTTCTATTTCCTTTGTTTGAAGTTGAAGTTGAATTTCCAGCAGCTCTTTCTGATAAACTGCAAAATTTGTAGTTGGATTCGTACATGTGTGTCTTTTAGAATTAAGTTTTGGTGTATTTTCATCTTCTGAGGAACTATCCAATACTATAACAGAGTGTCTTCGTTTTCTCGTTTGTTGCTCTTGACTATGGCTTATAAGTGATGATTTACATTTAGTTAACCTATCTTCCAATTCTTGACATCTTTCTTTCCAGTACTCAGTTGTGTGATCCAAGAGTTTTTTATACTCGGCTATAGTATGTTCTCGATCTACTTTAGCGTTTAATTTCTGTTGCTGAATTTCTTCAACTAAATTTACCACCGCTGTTCGTAATTCTTCAATTTGGCTGTTTTCCAATTCCTCATCAATTACAGAAAAACTCGTATTTCTTCCTTCCATATATTGGGCAAATCTGTTGTTACGAGGTCGTTGAATTAACTGTTGTTGTTCAATAGTGACATCCTTGGCAATGGCAGAAAAATTAAGAACATGTTGGCTTTCATCAAACATTTGCCTAATGGGATTAACATTAACAATCATAGAAATCGCTTCGTGACCTAAAAGTGCTCTTTGAAAAAGCTGCGTGAGTTTAGATTCACGAAATGGAATTAACTTGTTGCTATTATTTCTTTGGGCATCCCGTATGGAACTCACACATCGTCCCAACACTAACAGCGAAGTATTAATATTGTTTGATTCTTTAAGTCTGTCTCCAACATTATGAGTTTTTTTAAGTCTCTCTGAACCAGCCAAATCACAAAAATTAAATGAACTAACGCTAATGCCTTCCTTACTATCTGAAGCTTGAGCTAATTTGATAGTAAAAATTGAATGCGATCTGCTGGAATGATCATTTACAGAAGTTGCTGCATACTTTAGGTTGTGTAATCCATACTGCATTAATTGGTAAGCTTCCAAGCCCGATTTGACATTGATATATGTCAAATCTCTTATGTAAGGATTTCCGTTGCAATGACCTAAGCGCAATTTTCGTCTCAACTGACCACGAGGTGGTTGAGGTGTAAGTAAATCATATATATATTCGTTATAAATTTCCGCAAATGAAATCCAAACACCTAAAGACACATGGGTGATATCATCGGAAATAATTGCTACAGGTTCATCACTAAGGCGTTGTTGCATTGCTCTGAAAGGTTTTAAAAGATGTTAAGTTGTACCTTATGTAGTTATGTTAAAAATAAATGTGATTATTATAATTTTTATCTAATATAAAATAATTTTAAATCAAACGTTTCAGCAAGTGTATAGGAAAAATGGTCAATTCCTTTTCTTATTATATAGTCATTACGATAAACAAACAAAATTCGGAAATATGTGAAACAAGAATTCTAAAAAAAATTTAAATAAGTATGTAGGACTACCGATTTTTAATCACATAATTAAAATTGCAAGGAAAAAGTGAAATCATACATAGTAGGTTTGTGGAAGATGCAAGTAATAGAATTGACATGCACTGCAACTAAATGTATGAACATATATAGAAACAAAAGATATTTGTGAACAAGATATAAAGTAAGACAATTAAAATTCTTGAGAATATGATTAACCCTCGGATGGCCAAGCTTTTTTACTGGTGTTGCTGGCCAAGCGGGGTCTTTTGAAGACCCCATACGATTTTGCACCTGTGTGCTAACTGAAGCAATTTTTTAACTTACAATAGTATAACATTATTAACTCTAAACTCTAAAAATACTACATCCACATTATAGAAGCGTAGTGCATCTTTTATTTGCTTTTACATACAGTCTACACAGACTGCCACATTTTGCTTTTTGGAATGATCAGGACAAGTATAATTACCGCATTTACTACACTTTGTTTTAACTTTTCTGTCTACTGACCATGGGCATTAACTGGTATAAAAAATTCATATGGTCTTGCACATGTTTTTTAAACCCATTCATGTTTCAAGGCCTAATTTTCGCAGAAACAATCGTTGCCTGCCAGTTCTTCCAGATTCATAGTCACGCATTACACACATTACCAAGAAGGGTCTTTCCGAGACCCCAACCAAGAAAACCTTTTTTTTTATAAAAATTGCCGACAAATTTTGTTCTGCCAGTAATTGCATCTCATAAATAATACAAAAAAATTAAGCTAAAAAAATAACCAGGGCACAACTAGGTTTTTTAAAGAAGTTGTATGACAAATACGCAACGTGGGGTCTTCAAAAGACCCCGCTTGGCCATCCGAGGGTTAAAGGAAAATACAAGACAACCAGAGAATAGATACCACACGAAGTCTTTTCAAAACCATCAAAAAGCCAATATGGATCAAAAAAGAAATATTAAAAGAGATGAAGATAGAAGTTTACAAAAAGTAGCAGTGCCAATATTGACGTGTGGTAGTTATTTATAAACAATGATCGAAGAAATGCAGGAGCAGAATCACAAGAGATGAAACTTTTAAGAAAAGTTAAGACAAGACCAAAATGGATAGAATAAAAAAAAAGTGTAGAGGGGCAATTTAATGACAGAAGCCATAAAGCAAAACATAGAACAGAACCTATTAAGGGGGCCAAGACAGTTGTATACAATGCTCATAAAAGTATATGAGGCAAGGTGCCTCAAATGGAGTAAAAAAGTGATTAGCCATGTTTCATACACTGATCCTTTAAATATGTTTATTCGTTAATTACAACAAATATTCTTTAGAAATGTTAAAATTTGAAGTATGAAAACACATACAGTCAAACCTCCTTAAGTTGAAGTGGTAAGGGATGAAAATAACATTCGACTTATTGAACATTTCTAAAAATCACTTAGATAACTTGCTTTGCTCTAGATTTCTTGTTTAGTAGAAATTATGTAAGTGCAGTTTTACAAATCCTGAAATCTAAAGTCCATTGACATGAACAAATAATGATTCAAAAACTTGGTCTGTTGTTTATTTACAAAAGTACATATTAGGCCTTTCTAGGTGTAGTTACATTTATCAAAAGAAAATTACCTTAAATGAAATGAAAATGGCAAAAGCACATTTACTATTGAAAAACCTCAACCGATTGAATATAATTTATTGAACGATTCATACACATTAAATTATAAGATTCGGGCAAGGAGTATCAGCCAAATTTGGCTAATCAAGATTCGAGACAAAGATGTTCAACTGTAGTATTATAGATAGCCACATAAGAATCTTACCTGTATGTTCGTACATGTTGTACACGATCAATATTAGTTGCAGAACTGTTTAACAAAGTAGAACTCGCAGCTTTTTCAAGTTTCTTTTCAGACCCAGATAATTTTATAATTTGACCATAACCTGTTGGTTTAATCTGTGGCTCTTCTGGTAAATGTGGTAATGTTCGGAAGAGATATTCAAGGGCTCTTGGTATTATTCCAGGTTCATCAGCAGTTCCCACGATTGTGTAAGTTTTTCCTATGAGTTTACAATAGTGGTACAAAAACAAAAAATAATAGCTAACTTTATTTCCTAAACATTTATGTATAACATAAGCATGCATTATTTTGAATTAACCCTCAGCAATAAAATATGTAGAAAACACATTCTTACCAGAGCCAGAAGCACCATATGTTAAAAGACTGCAGTTGAATCCATTAATGAACTGCAGTACTTTTTCTTTAATGATATTAAATGTGTCACTTTGCGTTGAATCAGGTCCGAATATTTTGGAAAATTTAAATATTTTTGTAACTGAAGTACCATCACGCACATTTCTAATGCACTGAGCATCTTCAGGAACTTTACAAAGTAAGGAATTGTCATTAATTTCATATAAGTCTTTAAAGTTTTCGGTTTTCTTCAGTCTTAAATACACTTGCAGATGGTCATCCTAACGAAGAGCAAATTCAAGATTAAAAATCAATTTTGTAGTATAGCAAGATTCTTACAAAACTAACAAAAGAATTGTCATCATCCAAGAAACTGGTGTCAGAGCTACTATTTATGCTGATGACTGTATTATCAAATGAAGCCATTAATCATAAAATGTATGTTACACAGAGAAACTAACACATGCAAACTGAAATTGGCAATCGCTTCAAGGTTGGTAAAATATTCAGACTAACAAAAAGTTGTTAAGGCCAAATATGGTTGTCCAATATAACATATGTATACGGAGTGACGGTAAAATTGTGCGGCATGGGAAAAACACACGCCGTATATCAGCTTTGAACTTACATATTTTAAGGCTTCTTTAATGGTTTCTGAAATACTTTCAATCAGTTGGTCACCCAAATTCCCCTTTCCAGTTGGATAACCACATGCTAAAATACTTGGATCACGAGCACGTAAATATGAAATATTTTTACACTGAAAATTTTGATCAAATTCGGTTTCCATCGCTAACGAATGTTTTTCAATTTTATAATAACCTTTGCGCGTCTATCAGATGTCAATTTGAATTTTCGAAGAAAAAGTTCGTTACACGAGAATGTTTAGGGATTTCAGTTTTATTACTGTTTAGAATAAACACAAACGAAAGGATTGTTCACAAAAGCATTACATATACGGATTTGTTCAAACCGTGTGCCTCGAGTGGTCGGCAAATTTGTTACGATCACGATCTGCTTCATTAGACGCACGATGTTTTCGTGTATCGTGATTATGCGGAGGCCCCTATTCGGCCTGGGCATTTTATTACAACCCCTTGTACTAATTGTGGACAATAAATACATATGTTCAAACGTGTATGAAAGTGTACATGTATATTTTATATCAATATTACAAATAGTAAACAGGACTGGGGGGGCTGGGGATCAAATTAATGGTACGCTGCGTATTACGGTCACATTAGAGGAGTAACAAAAACATCCTCACATCAGGCAAGTCAAGCACGGTTTCGCACCAACACGGTAATCCGCAGAGTCGGGCCCTGTTGTGCATAGCACAAACTAGTTTAGCTTTGCGTCACACCGACTCGACGCTGCGCAAGCGGTACAAATGATGACGATTATGATGATTATAAATAGTAAGTGAAATTTTAAGAAAATACCCAGCCCTTATAAAGAGACTCCATCCCGCTAATCGAGCAAGTCGTGGTCTTGCTATCAAGCAGGTAGTATGTAGAATTATGTCATATTCTTATGAAGTTATTAATTTGACAAAGAAAGAGGATTATTGTTTTCTTTCCGAATTACATGTACATACGTACGTATGGGGCGGGGAGGGCTCAGTGGTAGAGAGCCAAGAATTGGATGTAATAGTCCAAACGCTTCCCGGTTCGAATCTCCCCAGGGTCGGAAATTTTTCTAATTCCCTGGGTGGTCGGTACTGGGTCCCGGTCTCCATTTGCCATTGAGGATTAAATTAATGGCACTACTCGAATTACGGTCGCATTAGAGGAGTAAGAAGACCATAAACAAAAAACATTCACACACATCAGCAGGTTAAGCATGGTTACGCACCAACACGGTAACCCGCAGAGTCGGGCCCTGTTGTGCATTGCACAAACTAACTTAGCCTTGTCTCAAACCAAAAGCGATGGGCCTCTAAGGCCTGTGAAAGCTTCATAATATAATAAGTATAACCAAAGAGCATATAATTATATGCTCTTTGATATAACCATTGAATATTTTATTATTATTATTATTATTTTTAAAATATTCAATGAAGTAACTTAGAAAAAGAAAGTTGCCTCCTGTGGGGGCCGGTCAAAATTTTAAGTAGGGTGCTGTTTAATATACAGGGCGAGTCTGCTAAAACGAATCAGCTTGATATCTCCGTTATTTCATATATTAGAAACATGAAACATTATTTTTAGACAGATGTAGTAGGCAGTATGCCTTATGTAAAGGCACTATAAAAAACATTTCTTGGCTATTCCAATGAATTTAAAATTATAATGTCTACGCATAAGTAGATGTAGTTGATTTATAGACATACGAGTACAAAATTTGTTTGTATGAGAATCGTAATATTATCTGTACAAACGTTTGTAGCAGACGTCCATTATAGTGAACTTTGAGGAATCAGTATATATTTTTTATTAATAGCCGAAATTTTCTATAAACATTTTAAAAATATGTACCTAGTTATTAAAAATGGAAAATTAGTAATACATGTAAAAACATTAGAAACTAATTTTCAAAGTATTAGTCTCTGATTTTACGTTTTCTGTTTTGATAACTTTGCCATTTTATATTCAACCACAGATGCCTACCACATTTTAAAAAGCACTCCCACTTGTTAATTGTTTGTTGCTTAATTATTCATATTAATTAATAATTAAAACAAAATGATCGCGTCAACATATAGTTTAAGCAATAAAATGCTACCACAATGTGTTGAAATAATCAATATTATTTTTATTTAAGTCTTACTTATTCCTCCAGAGGTTATAAAATATTTTTGCACTTCATCAATACTACACAGATTATACAAATATAAATAGGTATGCATGTTTATACTTCTTGGAAAACTTACATTTCTGGAGCTTGCCACAAAGGGTTACCGCCCGTATGTAGCATTACCCATGTACTCAATTAAAAAAAATACCTTTAATGTTTGGTCATAAATATTTTAAGGTAATACGTTATTGTTCCCTATAAACATAGATTTTAACAAACGAAGTATCATATATTTTCAAATAAAAAATACATAAGAATGGGCCATAGAAAATAGAATTACTGTATTTCGCATCATTTGAAAATGTATGTAGTTAGTATTCTAGTATTATTTTGTTCAGTTTCTGGGGCAGGTAAGCTTTTAATTATATTATTCTTATTAACTGTATAGTTAAATGTGTAATTTTTTTCTGATTCAAATACTTGTCATTAGCTTCCACTCCTGAATTCGCATTTTCCATAACCAACCCTAATAAGAAGATTTATCCTCCCAGTTTCTGTCAAATGCTATATACTATTGTAAATAAGCTAAAGATTACAATAGGTACAAAAGCCAACTAACTTTAAATTAATGTGAAATATGGTATAAAATTTAAAACTGATCATTTGAGAAGGTTTTTGCTCTAACCAGCCAGAAATTAATCCCAGTAATACAGATAACATTGGAAGTTCCTTTTCTATCTTGGGACTATTTTTTTGTACACATTGTAGACATCAATGTGATGGTTTATTAAATTTTTTTTTATTTTTGTGCACTTTTATTATTATATATTTTGTTGGCTTTTGAACCAGGTTTTTCTTCTTTGACATAAAATAAACAATACCGAGTATGTCATTAAAACTAGAACGTGAAAGCCTAACAGAAGAATACAAAATAGTTATTGGTTTATTTCACTGATAGCAGAGAAAAGCTAATGTGTTTCTTCATTAGCAAATTTCTATTGGAAAATGTATAACAAGTAAAGTTTTAAATCAAGTGATTAGCTCTGTATGTGCAAATTCTGATGTTTGAATGCAGATTTGTGCTAATTCCTTGCTCGCAAGTTAGTCTCATAATTCTCTGAAACTGCGCCCATTTTACCCCACAACAGTATATTGTTAAAATTCATACATTTTCTTTAACTCAACTGATCGGCAGTTCTACATTAAGAAATGTTTAACGTACAACAGAAGTTATCAAAGTAAATAATTGAATGCCAGTTGTTCATGCAAAATTTGTAGTGCTTTTTATAATGCAGTGGTAATCCCGTACAAAGTATTTCAATAGAGCTGCATTTAGTGTGATCTAGTAGTAGGAGTTTCAACTATAAGTTTATACTTTTGTTTAAAAGCACATCTTCTATACTTTTGTCTAACCAAAATGTGTTACACTTTCGGACTTACCTACATACAGTTGAATAACACAACCATAACATAAACTATTTATTTAATTCCAGTTCTCTGCCAGAGATATTTAAAATGACAAAATATACAGTGCTCAACAAAAAAATAAGTGTAATTGTCTTTGGATAGATCAAACAATCTGCATATCTAAAAATAATTTCAAATTATGCCAAAGAATATTTGCAATAACTTTCATTATGACAATTTTTTGAATTCTGAATAAATGAAATATAAAATCCGGCACTCAAGGTGTCATGAATTTCTTAAAGGGGGTCTGGCTACATTTTGGTCTATTATTATGTGTAATATTTCCAATATTTTTTTTATAAAATCAATTGCTTGACTGGTTTTATCCCGAGTTAACACTATTTGGTTTAGGTTAGGTTACGTTAGATTTGGTTAGGTTAGGTTGGGTTAGGTTAGGTTAGGGAATTTTTCTTTTTAGTATGCATAGCCTATGTATACTTTTAAAAGAAACGCGTCAAATTCGCCTATTGTGTATGCAACCAACTATACAGACAACTCAAGAATGCTGTGACCACAGCAATCAAATTAATTCAATGCTAAAAAATAAAATTAATCTTTATTTAGTGTCAAACAATTGTTAGAAAATTTAAATCAGAGGGATACGTAATAAATTCCCATAAAATAAAAACTAAAAGTAATCACGTTTTAACCGAAGAAATGAAATTAAATATTTTATGCTACGTTGAAGAAAACCCGATAGTATCACACACAATTTAAGCATGCTGTGACCACAGCAATCAAATTAATTCAATGTCAAAAAATAAAATTAGTCTTTATTTAGTATCTTCTTGCGTTTTTTATACAATCATGTACAGTAAAGACGAAAAAATGGAAATTCTAATGTGGTATCAGAATGGAAACAGCTTAAGAACTGTGAGAGACTTATTTTCACTAAAATATCCAGAAAGACCTATTAAGATAGTTTTTAGTGATGAAGCAACTTTCACAATAAATGGAGAAGTCAATTCACAAAATTTTCGGTGTGTATTATAATTCCTCATCTATCCACTATCCATTATCCTGATAAACTTATTTCTTAGATATTGGTCCCGTACTAACTGCCA
>JABXWE010045185.1:0-20530 GCA_014611495.1 Limonius californicus
ACAACGTCTTATTTCGCAAAAATAATATACGTACCGATTCATGATTGCTGGATATTGTTTATAGTCAACGGCAATATCCGGAAATTTAAGTGGTTATTATGTTACGCACTTTTTACTGAATACATTCAAATCCCATTCCTGTAAGTACTATTGCGAAAATAAAGTTCGCTTATACATACTTTCTGTACTGGCATGTATACTGTTTTGCGAAAATAAAGCACAGAGTGCTGCTAAATTCTAACCAAACTATTTGGTACAGTTCAAAAAAAAAAAACAACGCAAATAACATTTCAGCTCACAGGACATAATACACATTATTAACTTGTTCTGTACTTCTTTACAGTAGCGGTTCCTAGTTCTCGAAACAATGTGCATACCAATTCATGATTGCTGGATATTGCTTATAGTCAACGACAATATCTGGAAATTTAAGTGGTTATGTTTTCACGCACTTTTTACTGAATACATTCAAATCCCGTTCTGTGAGCTCCATTGCCAGGAATACATTCAATCATAAATATTTTCTGTGTCAACATGTACACTGTTTTGAGAAAATAAAATAAGGGTGCTGCCAGTTTGGAAACGAAAATACCTAGCACAGTTTAAAAGAAAAAACTCAAATAAAAACTAAACTCACAGGAAATAATAAGTATCGTCAACGCGTACTGGCACTGGCACACGCCAATTCATGGATGCTAAAACATTGCTTATAGTCAACGGCAGCATCTGGAAATTTGACTGGATATTTTTCCATATATTTTTTTACTGCACACGTTCAAACTCCATTCATCAGAGTTCATCGCAAAAATTACATTCGATCATGAATACAATTGCAGAACATTGGACAATTAATTATCAAATGTCACAACGGGGTGAGTCACTGATAACTAAAAACGTTTCCTGTAAAATAATAACATATTAATTTACGCAAAAACGTAAGGCTCCTTACAATTCAATTAAAATTCTTACGAATACCATCACGTCTACTTACAAATGCAAAAAATGACTTGTAGCTGATGGGTTTATCTTTCATCGCCGAAAACGCTGAAGGATATCATAATTAAGCGCCCAGCATAATTACAATCATTTGTATATTTTCATAATTAAATTTACAAGAAACAAAGATACGCCTGAAAAACTGTAACAAATGTTTAAAATTTACTGGCAAGCATCTTAAATTTATTACCCTAAATAGGGCATACATGAATATATAATTACGTTATTAACTCTAATTGTGTAACAAATGCTTATATGCTTAGACATATTAATCATTTCTATTAAAATTCTACAACGCTTCAGTAAAATATAGCATTATCTTATAGGCATAAAACATGCAATTATTTATCTTGAAGGAAAAATTGCTTATGTTCTCACACTTGCGGAGAATTAATTAATTAACAATAATCCGCCCTTGGAAACAGGTTGCAATTAATTAATTGTTGCTTACGTAATAATCCGCAAAAAAGTTTGATTAGGTGTCTTCAGTTCCATAATTATTTTAACGTCTAAGAAATATAATTATATTTAATATTAATAGTAGTAAGTTATTAGTAACGTATGTATTGTTACATTAATGAATTATTGCTTTGTGATCCCGCAAGAAACTCGTATAGGTATATCTTTCATGATATCACATAATCAACGATTGTCTTAACTTTGTTCAGATCTCATTTATAACCTTTGCTGCAATATGAGTCAATATCTGTATGTTAAAGTTTGTTGCCGCGTTGATTTTTACTTAACGATATACAACATTTATTTTCGAATGTGTAAGTTAATAAATACTGATTACATGCGAAGATCGTAACCTCTCAATTTCCTCATTCCTCACGTTTAGAAAAAATATCTATAAGTAGAGTTATAATACGAGGGCAGCCTTGTAAGTTTTTGTAAAAACTAGGAAAGAAAAAATTGTTTTGGAACAAACTGTTGTATAGCTTTTCAAAATATTCGCCTTTAAGATTCATACACTTTTGCATACGTTCAAACCAATTCTCGAAACATGTTTTCCACTCTGAAGTTGGTATCGCAAAAACATGGTTTTTGAAGGCTTCTTCAGCAGCTTCTTGAGGTGATGGAAATCGCTGTCCAGGCATTTTTTGTTTGGCATTCGGGAACACAAAGAAGTCGTTAGGAGATAAATCAGGTGAATACGGGCAATTAGACATTAATTCGATTTTTTCTATTTCAAATAATCAATTGTTTGACGTGTTGTGTGAGAGCACAAATTTCGTCGATGACTTCTGGCAAACAAATTGTTGTATACCATTCGGCGTTAACTGTTCTTCGATCCTCTAAAGGAATGGTTGCAACATGTCCAGTACAACCGAAGAAACAAGCGATCATTTTCTTAAAAGTGCATCGTGCTTCGTGAACGAACAACTTTTGTGAAATTCGGTTCATCTTGGAACACCCAAACAGTGGATTGTTCCTTGGTTTCCGGTTCATACGAATATATCCAAGTTTCACCACCTATGATGATGTTGTATGCGGATTTGTCTAAATCCAAACGGGTGCTTAGGTATTGATTAATTGACCTCGAGGTTTGAAAGAAGCCTCTTTAATATTAGCTCTTCACGGAGTTTAGATACCATGGGTAGGAGGCTTATTGGTCTGTAAGGTTTAAGTTCGTTAAGAGGTTTACAAGGTTTTAAGAAAAGGATGATCTGTGCCACTTTCCACTATGCCGGAAAAAACCCTGTATGTAATACAGCATTGAACAATTGACTGAGATACCTTAATCTGATGTTAGGCAATTCTTTAAGGACTTTACCGGTAATTAAGCCCGGAGTTTTCTTACGGTTTAGGGAGGTGATGACTTCTTGGACATCTGCTGTTTTGAGGCGTTGGACTAGTGGTTGGAGCTGATAGGGAGTCTCTAGTGCTTTACTGAGATCGTGTTCCTCTTCGGGTTCATTTTTTGAGGGATGCGGTTGAAAAACTTGTGATAGGTGTTCAGTAAAGGCGTGTGCTTTTTCTCTGTTGCTTCTTGCCCAAGTTCCTTGTAGTGTCCTAATCGGCGGTTTTCTTAACTTGTTTTATTTTTTTTTCCGCCGAAGAGAACAGTCAGTAGCTTCGGTAGGGGTAAGGCCTTTCAGGAATGTTTCAATAAATCCTTTTTAATTGTTATTGAGCAGTTCTTTAAGCTCTCGAGTTGCCCTCTTAAGTAGTAGTTTACTATCGGGTGTTCTCAGTCTGTGCCACTGTCTTCGTAACCTTCGTTTTTCCACAATTTTGCGTTTGATTAGTATAGGGCAGTCATAAGTTGTAGGAGATGTTGCTTTTTCTGGGGTAGAATTCCAGCCCGCCATTTGTGTCGTGTCATTGAGGTGTTTAATGGCCTCTTCGATCTCTTCTTCATTTTTAAGTAGCACTCAAGGTTAAGTTTTCGTTTACAATACGTCTGAAAGGAAATATATGAGAAATTCCTTCTTCAAAATGGTGGTCACTCTTCTTCTTTATTATTTGTAAGTCTAATTTCCTAGAAACATTGCTTAATAGATAGAGCCTGTTCCAACTGATAAAGCGAGTATTTGTCGACAAGGCGGTTGCTTACATCCTAATTTTACCCACTTGGTAATTAAATCGGGTTAAACTGGCATTTTCGCCACAGGTCATTTACCTGGCAAGTAAATTTTAGATAAAATATAGATTACAACGCCAAATTTTTGCCATTGTGCATCTTCTGCTTTCACCTTATCAGTTAGAACGGAGTCTATTTACATAAAAGCACACAAAGCCATTTAATGATAAATTTCTATGTTAATTTTTGACAGCGCCAAGGTATATGCAGGATGATTCCAATAACTCGCCTTCTTATTTATACGTAGGTGTAACTTTGCCAGAAACTTTGTTGACTAAAAATAATTTATAACAACATATACACAGACATCCTGTGTTAAAATTCTTTCTTAGTTTGTCCGAGCCCCGCATTATGTACAGGATGCTTCCAATAAGTATACAGATACACAGATCTCGCTTATTATAGTAAATACAGGGTGTTAATGAATTGCAAGGACAAACTTCTAGGGCTTAAAGCATACATGAAAACAAAACTTTTTTGTTAATAAATGTATGGTCAAAAGTATATCCTTTCAGGGATAGAGCTCCTCAAAGATTCTTTAAAAAGCGCCTAAATGTAGGCAACTCAATTTACTACCTGCTATTTGTTTCCATAACGACGGTAAAGTGGGAAAGAGGGCTTTATTTATCCTGTATTAATTTCCGTCGTTATGGAAACAAATAGTAGGTAGTAAATTGAGTTGCCTACATTTAGGCGCTTCTTAAAGAATCTTTGAGAAGGTCTAGCCCTGAAAGGGTACACTTTTGAGCATACATTTATTAACAAAAAGTGTTTGTTTTCATGTACACTTTAAGCCCTAGAAGTTTGTCCCTGCAATTCATTACCGCCCTGGAGATGGTAAGTTTAAACTGTGAAATCTTAGCCGAGTATAATTCCAGAGAAACTCTAATTATTATCTCCATAAGTTATGGCCGAAAACATTAAATGTTGGTTCACATTTATAAATAAGGTGGTTACTCAGATAGTTTAGAATTAAACATGGTTGCTTGTGGCGTTAAAAATGAGTTCAAAATTAGCTAGATAAGCAAATACAATAAATAATTCTTAACCATTAATCAAACACTTTCAAAAACAAGGGAGATATGTTATAAATATGATACCATCATCTGTTGCCTATAATAAACCGAAACTTTATGTAGAGTAAGTTACTGGAAACACCACGTAGATGCGTCTACGGTGTATTTACGCCAACGTAATCAACTATTTTGTTTTATAAACGTAGTAAATAGAAATGGCTCCCGTATTTCCATTAATTAAATCTGACTGATTGCTAATCAATAAAAAAAGTGCAAATAATTTCATTATCAAGAGTATTCAGAAATAATTGCTTTCAAAACAACAGTTGGTTGTTTGAATAATTCTGATTACGTTCTACTAAACTATCAGTATGTTCGCTGCATGTTAAAGTATTCCAACTATTTAATGTACAGATTATCTTGCAATTTTTTTCGCATCCTTATAAGAAATCTAAAATCGCATGCTTTTATTTAGTGTTGACTTATTGTACTATTATAGTACAGAGGGTGTTTAAAAATTTTTACCCACTAATAGGACTAATTGAACAAAAAAAGTCTGAATCAACATACATATGTTCGCAAACCAACTGTGGTAAAGATAAGAGCAGTTTTATATATTCCTAGACCAGCTCGTCAGGCTTTTTACAAACGACTTAAAACATATTTAAGCAATAGACATTCCAGAAAAAAAGAAAAACATGAACTCTCAACTATACTCCCAATCAACTTTGAGGTACCACAGGATAGTGTCCTGGGCCCTCTACATTATCGCTTATTTACCTCAGATCTTCCAGTTTCACCAAACATCACAATGGCACATTTGCTGACGATACTGTCATACTGGCTAGCCACAATGAAGTTCTTCGAGCACACACTCTAATACAAGATCATCTACTTGTTCTAGAACACTGGCTTAATAAATGGAATGTAAAAGTAAACGAGACAAATTCTGCTCATATAGCATTTACCATAAGAAAAGATCCGTGTCCACCCATATACCGAAACAACATAGAAATACCACAAACTGCGACAGTAAAATACCTGGGAATACCCTTAGATTCCAAATTAAACTGGAGAGAACACATCTGCAAAATAGAAACCAAATGGAACTAAAACAGAGAGATCTATATCGGTTGATAGGTAGAACGTCTCCGATATCTATCGAAAAGAAACTATTATTGTTGAGATCAGCAATCAAACCCATATGGGCTCATGGAGTAAAGCTGTGGGGCTGTTCCAGCAAGCCCAATGTCGAAATAATCCAAAGGTGCCAGTCCAAAATACTAAGAACAATAGTTAACGCCCTATGGTATATAGCAAATAAAATGATCCACAAAGATTTGAAGATACCAACTATAAAAGAAGTCATCCATGAGAGAAGCATCACCAACACCAAAAATAGGAAACACACACAAATCCTTAAATACAGCCCCTACTAGAAGATATTACAATAAGAAGATTAAAAAGACAGTGGCCAGCCGACCTATAAAAAATGGACTTAGAGAGCTCACCGCTGGATGAGATCTTATCATGTTTTTAATCTATCTAAATTCTAAACATAGCTTGTAGGCTAACAAATTAGCTTAAAGAATACTTTGTATTTTCAACGCTAATGAAATAATTAAAAGAAAAATATTTTTATGAGTCAACTGTAAAAGTAGGATCTTCATTTACCACGAAGCACTAAGTTTAAGTTATTATTTTCGTTTCCCGTATATAATTGTATCCCATACCATCTCCAGTGTGTACAGCCCTTACTGCTGTTGTTATGTTTCAAGAATTGTGTCTTAGATTCATACTAAGAAAAGTTGCAGAAAATCAAAACTTTACTTCTAATATTTTACTTGCCGATGAAGCTACTTTCACGAATAATCATGTTTGGGCAGACGAAGATTTTCGCGCTGTTCTTTGGTGAAAATTCGGCAGGGATTTCCGTTAAACATTTGAGTACTGTGGAAAACCGTCTGATAAAACCAGTGTTTACCAATCATTTGACTGGTGAACTGTGCCTTGACTTCGTGAATAATGCTTTACCCCCACTAAATGTGTGCCCCTGAATGATAGGATTCATCATGCACGATGGGGTTCCTCCACATATTTCAATCAATGCCGTGGAATATCTATATCCTGTAATACCAAATGGATAGGACGAGGAGTCTAATTGCAAGATTATCTAGATCCCTTGAATTTATTACACTAGACTTTTGTGTTTGTTGTTATATTTGTTTATCTGTTGGTGCCTTTACTGTTAATTTTTGAAGTGTAATGCAATGCAGTATTTAAAATATAGAATTGCCTCTGTCTATGAAACAGTTGGTTTAATGAATTCTATATGTGGGTAAGATATTCGACTCTTTTTTAAACATCCTGTACATAATATACGAAGGAATATTAAATTGTTAACCAAAATATGAATTATATCAGAATTTTACAACAAAAAAAATAAATGTGTACTACAAGATGAAAACAAGTGGTCGTATTTATTAATAAACAAATCACTTTACTGCTGATAATGATATGTGTGGCAACATTAATCAATAATTAGTTTTATTTGTATCATATATTATTTTCAAAACGAGATCCGCTTTCGCATTTACGCTGCTGAATGGTTCCTGTTTGCCATTACCATTAGCTCAATTTTATGATTTGCATAAGTACCGAAGTAAATTAAGTCTTCAGCATCAGAAGTGGCTCGAAAAACCTAGCAATTGGCGGTTTGTTTCCTGCTAATTAGCAAAAAGCGAACTTAACGGCCCAGAATGGCCGAAAATATTAATTAGCTGCACGCTATAATTAGGTGTTTGTCCCACCTGCAGTCCTTCTTTACGGAAAACATTTATTACATTTCGATCAAACTTGCCGTTCTCTGGTAATGAGCCTATTATCTACACCTGCTAGAAATGCGACGTTACTACGTAAACCCGTATTCCGCATTAAAGTAATAAATAAGCGTAAGATTTAAGTAATAGTTTTGTATCATGTGCTGCAAGTACTTGTTATTTCCATGTTTAAACCCATTTGTACGAATGTCAGGGATATTACAAACGTTAATTGCACAATTAGTATTAATTTATTAGTTGGTTGCGTATACTCAGCATCACACTGTCATTATGTCATTTAACCGCAGCATTGATATTCACAATTGTAATTACTTTAATAAACCGTATTCAGTTATGCAGATAATTACATTTAAACTAGGATTGTGGGAATAGCTACTACGTTCTACTCTATAACAGCCGAAACGAGATAACTTTACTTTAAAATTGATGGAATAGAACTAAAAAAAGAACATTCAATGATACTATATATACAAAATTGAGATTTTTCTGCTTATAAATATGTATGTTAGTAATATTACATTACTTAAACGTCTAATAATCTATACGTAGTATTCTGAATTATTTGCAAAACTTGACTTATATTTCGGCGTTGGCGGGGTTAACTTTATCCGTAAAACCGATGAGAGAAACCTCACGGTATTGTCAACCAAGTTACTGATTCTTATTTATATTCAATCCAACTTTAACGTGGAGTTTTATTTCTAGAAAACGGTATGTACACTTTATTACATGAGCAATTTTTACCCACCCTATTTTCGCTGAGCACAAAACGTATGCCAGGCTCAAACGACTAGGCCAAACTCCCTTTGTTCAAGAAAATAAGCCGTAGTCGATTCTTAAAACAGACCGAATGCAAACCTAATTCCTGGATATGCCTCCAAAAATGCACCCAGTTCGTCTGGAGAAGTGTATACAGGCAAGTCAATGAAAACACACATACCTGCGATAACTTCGGGGATAACCAAAAGATGGCGTAAGATACGCTATTTACCAATTAAAATAATGAAATGAATTTAACATTCAAGTTCAAACTCGCATAAACTAGATGAACGTCACATATTAACGATAATTTAATGAAAATTATAGCAATTTAATAAGCAGAAGAAGTTCGTTTTACACGAAAGTTAATGGAATAAAGTATACCTTATATTAGTCAGGAACGAGAAGGAAACAAAAACTAAAAAAATATTATAATAAGAAATAGGAAAGATTTATGAAAGAAAACAGAAAAATGGTTTGCTGAATTACGTCGGTCTTCCATATCTGTACAACAAGCGGTTGATTGATAAACAGTATTGCTAACTTCTAATATCATTCTAATGTAGCAGATTTCCATGATTGTCTTCGTTATTTAAGTAAAAAGCAAAGTCTCACAACTGTAAAACGTTGTCAGCAATACTATGGACTAGAATTTTCTTAATTTTGTCTTCCTGGAGATTTTACTTTAGCTAAAAAAAGATTGCTAGTTAGGTCGTTGTCTGCCAGCTGCCTAGAGTATACAATTTTGTCTACTATTCTGCAATTTTAATATGTTGACCTGGTCTATTTTTTATTTCAGACTATAACGTTTGTTTCTGAATAGTAGCTATAATCATTATATATTGTTCTTAATGACTCTTTTTGGTTGGGACATTTTAGGTTATCTTGTATATCAACGAATGTTGGTTTCTGCTACCTATTTACATCCGTTTTCTTGTCTTCTCTTATAATATGTCTTACATCATAGTTTTATAGTAGTATACATTTAATACACCTTTTTATCCAACTCCACTATATTATAAATTCTATGATCTTGAATTACAAACATGCACTGAATTTGCGTCTAACAAAATTAACGTAGCTACAAGATTTTTCTTGTTCAATTTCTAACTATTCACTCAATTCAGTTTGTTATTATAAATGACATTAATTTATTCTTATTAATGTAAGAACCGTATCATCATGCTGCACTAAAAATTATAGAACAACAATTAAAGTCTTATTGAAAGCAAAGCCTTGTGTGTACAAATCAAGGTTGGTACCTCTAGGCTATTGCCCTAAGGAATTTCTGACGCCGCAGGCGGATATATCAACATATTTGCTTTTCAATATTATTACATTATTAACTTACATCTTCAAATAAATTACTAACAACTTATGCAACAAATAACTGGGAATAGCAAAACTTACCAGTTGACGCAATGTATATACTATATTTTCGTACTGTCTCTGCTGAACTCCATGTTCCTCCACTTGCTATAATGAACATGATATGCATAGCTCCATTTTCCAAGCTTCATCATAATCTTTCGTTCAATAGAAATATTCAAAAAATATTGCTTACATAATATTCAAGCCTTCACTTTGAAAGTAACTAAACCTGTCACCATAGTAGTACAGCCTATATCAAATTTCCTTCAGGTATAATCTACAAAGGGCCTTGGTAGAGCAATGCGAATACGCGCAGTGACTCGAGGTCACAGTAAAATGCGGCCGATTGGCCGCGTGTTCGAACCCCGGCGTTCCGAGGGGGGCGCGGTAGTATGAATCAATGGAAAAGTAAAAAAGTAAAAGTAGAAAAAATGCCTCGCCCGAACGTAATTGGTTGAGCGCTTTAAAAAGAACCATATTTGTATAAATCTGCATAGTAATGCTTAGATTTTGAAGCCAGAATCGATGTTATACTCGGAATGCGAGCGCTCTACCAACTGAGCTACCACCACACATCTAAAAAGGTGTACCCGCAGCTTTATATACGACGCCCTTCGGTTGTCATAAGATAAATTCCTCAGTCCGTTCAACCTAAATTTAGTTTAGTAGAAGCGTGTTGCAGTTTTATAGGCTTTGTAATCCTCTCAATCTATAATAATTAACCGTCCAACGTTGTATTTTATGTTAATAATTATTATTATTTGGTGTAATTTCAAGGATATTTGGGATTATTTTCTGTGGGTATATGAAAAACTGTTGTTTTAACAGAAATACGGGAGTATTTACGCGATCCTCTTACTTATATGGTGTATATGTTAAAACACGAAGAATTTGTAATTTAACGATTCTATTGCAATGGAAGCAAGTAATGTGACATTGGGAGGTATTAAATATAAAGTTGCTGTGAAAATCATCATATTGAATGGCTCCTCTGATAATAAACCATTCAAAGAAATTATAAATCGACCTGTACCTACATTGTCTCGTGGGACAGAAAGTATTACCATAATGAGGTGTAGTAGACGACTACTGAAATATATTGCAAAAACTCAATACTACTACGAAAGTAATGGAAAATTCTCCTGTAATGTGCTTTATACAGGGTGTCTGACATTTCTTGCTTTTCGTATACAAACGAGCCATCAGGTCAGACACGATCGAAACAACGTAAATGCTAGAAACCACGGAAATGAAGAAGATAACTGGCAAGACAAAATTAGAGCTCGTAAGAAATAATAACACAAAAGGTGGATATCTAATACAAGCTAAAGGATATTGGATAAACTCCAGGGGGAAAGAATGGACTGACCATGTATCCAGAACGGGCAGCTTTACACAACACTAGACTGCTTTAATAACTAAATATATGTTACCTAAAGGCAGACGAAGCATCGGCAGACCCTACAAAAATGGAAAAACTACATACCTGAATAAACAGGCCGGAGTCCTAAATAGTCCAGTCAATAGGGGTTTTTAGCCTACAAAAGGTGGGGTAGTAATAATTTTGATATATGTTATTTAGTTCCGGGGCCCGATGAAAAATCTAAGTTTTCGACCTTGGGGGGGGGGGGGTTGGCGCGGTCCGCCATCTTACGGTTGATCCTACGACAAAAATGTCTAATAAAAATTTGAAGAAGACTAAATTCCCTAAATTTTTTGTATAACACTTTTATTGTAAGTCTGATGTGTAACGAGTTACAGCGGCGGAAACGTGAATATTCTTCCAAATAATCGTCCAACTCCTCGTTTTTCTCATTTTAGGAAATCATTTGGAGCTATTCTTTACATAATTATGATAATTTTGTGAATTCAAAGTCAACTCATTTCCGCACCACCACAAGGTAGAGTAAACGGCGTCTTTTTTTTTAATTGTGGTATCCCCAGTAGACCTAATCCACAGATGTTCTTTTTTTTGCAATTGATTGAGTACGGCTCGTATTTCGTAATTTATGTCATCGAGTATATTTATATTATTTATTTTTTTTTATGGTCCGGGTCGGTGCATGTTGATGTCTTTAGAACTGTCGTCGTTAGTGTAGTCCTCTAACCCATTTTCCGCACTAAGAAACTGGGCTTCCATCCACGCCATTGCTTCATCTTCGTCGTCGCTCTCGATGATGACCTCTGGTGCATTCTCGCATGATTCACCATTGCAGAATCCGCATACAACAGAGCACTTCAACCCACCTTTCCTGCAGCCACATGCTTCCACCGCATCCCTTTTTGTAATTACATGAAACGACGTTTAATAAGGTATCTGGGGCAGGCTTCTCTGACATTGGTACTGGACTGAGCCCATTGGTACCGAGTTCCAGCCCCAACCGGATGGATTTTTTTGGATTCTGCACCATTTTTGGACTTGGTGGTAGATCCTAAACGCATGGTACCGTGCAGCGTCCGTCGTTGGTGGTAAAGAAGTTAGATTGAATTTGATTTTTATTGTCGATGTCGCGAAACGTTGGTAGCGGAGTTCTTCCAAGGTTTCTTCTTCCATGTTGCCGCCATACAAAGCAACGAGAAAGCGTGCGCTCCAGCGCCTGCGATGTCTTGTGGTTTGACATTCTGATCTTTGAAGATGCCATTGACGGCATTGAGTCCTTTGTTTTTTTTTTGGACAAGCGAAAAAAATTTGTTATTCCTTGGGTTAAGAGGGATTATGTCGTGTCACAGCCGCTAACCGCATGTAAAAACAGGATGTTTTGGCTGCTTCTTTCACTTTCAAACTATTCGCGGAATACACTCTTTCAGCAGTTTTGCCTCTCCCCGGTTTGCGAAGGTAGATGTTGGGTTTGGATGATCCTAATGCTATTAGCAGAACTAAAAGATCGACGTCTTCGCCAACGATAACAACAGCGTCGAATGATGAGCAGAAGAAAATCGCTGCGTTGACAATCAAGATATCAGCATCTTCTTCAGCCTGCTTAACAGTAAAAGCACCATGTTCGAATTATTTTGTCAGCATGGAAATCAGACGGGCTTTATTTTTTTTTCATTGGCCAAAAATCGTTCTTGAAAAACTTGAACCATCTCATCGAAAAAAACTTCCGCAGACATCTGCTTCTTCGTTCGGCGAAGTCTTTCTGCGCTCTTCGTATTTTTCTTGTCACCATCAAATGGATATCCATCGAAAACACAGACACAGTGCCAGTAAAAAAATGTGTACGTAACAAGAAAAATATCTTCAATCTGAAGTAGATTTCGGTATATAGGTAATGTTATTGTGATGATAGTATTATTAATATTATCATTTTTACAAAATTTACCGTGAAAAGATTAAGTTGGACGATTTTTTGGAAGAATTTTCACGTTTGCGCCGCTGTAACTCGTTACACGTCAGACTTATAAAAAAAGTGTTGATACAAAAAAAGGGGGGAATTTAGTCTTCTTGTCTCTTTGTAGGCAAAAGGCCTTTTTTACTCCCTATTGACTGGACTAAAAATAAAGTATAAGAAGAAGTAGAATCCTACCACTCCTTTAAAGTGTTTCGTAGAAGACTATTCTTGCATTTCTCATAATAATATTTTATTTTATAATTACATTTTGTTATAACCAATGGCATAAGTGAGGTTATGTATATACGGCTGTAAGCTGCAATTTGCTTCACGTAAGCAAAACTGTACACCCATCTATTTGATAAAGTTTTAAAAACTACTTTTTAGGGTCTGTATTAAAATCTCAATATTGACGGGCTTCACAACAGCAGTACCCTTGTCTCTGGATATCTAAAAATACTGAGTTTAATAAAAATTGTTTTCAAAACTTTGCTCGATGAATGTGGCAATAAAAACTGACCTCACTTTTCATTTTATGTGCCCCTTCTTAAGATGCAATCAAAACCATCGTTATAATTCTCCCTTTCCATAATATTTGCAGTCAATAAAAGGCTGAAAGTAAGGCTTATACAAAGAGGGTGCAAATCCAAACCACAATAAATAAAATTAAAAGGTGACACGCGTAACAAATGAGGTATTTACCACCAAAAATGAGCTTAATTTCTATTCCGCCATCGTCCACGCGCCAGAAAATCACGAAGCGCCCTTAACACTGCTTGCGGTGGTAAGCCTACTATAACAATTCAAACATAATCACCCACTCGCGACGTCCCATCTCTGTCTGTCCCGTTTGGTTAACTAAGAAGAGCAAAAGACGTAAAATGGGGAGGAAACGCTTTGTTTGGACGAAATATTAGATTAACAGTAATCCTAAGCTAATATTCTTTGATACGCGTTGAAAGTCGGATGTAGAGGGCGCTGTAGCTTAACCAACGCGCCGCTATAATGTAGCGGTAAATTGAGTAAGGGCTGCACCCCTGTTTGAGATATCACCCCCTTGAGCCCCATTTACCAGCCAGACTCTATTATTATTGTATAGAACAAATCAGAAGGTTAGCGTGGAGTGGCCTAATACCAATATAAATCATCGCGAAATAAAAATGTAACTAGGGATTAGTGAAAGCTTAGGGGGATTGCTGCTGTTAAGGGATGCTGTTGTTCTGTTTGGAGGTTTGCGGTTAAATACATTACTTCAGGTGGTTTATTATTGCGAGATTGCAACACTGTTTGTTAATATAGTGAATTGAATAAATATGGAAAATAATTGATTGATTGTATATAACATTCCGCCTAGGTAAAAATGTTACGAATTCTTTTACAGAAAACGAGGTCATAATGCCCACGAAAAAGTTGAAAATGCCCAGAAAACATTTATTATTTAATAGTAAGTAGGAGTGGACACCTTTTAAATGTTACTGCAGCCAATATAATGTTAAATGTAATTCTTCACGAATTATTGAAGCACTTCACCTGGACTTTTCCTAACAAAATACAATACATTAATACAAATAATCTGTGGATATTTTCAGTACTGTATATTCCTAACATTTTCAATTTCAACCACACTACAGCGTTCACATATTCGAACAAAACGTCTAATATGGCTTGGGTTCGAAACTTCAGCACCACCCACGATTTCTCAATCCAGTTGGCAACCGTGGGATCTTCATGCCAAAAATCTTCTCTGGTATTTCTGCCATTCGGATTCGACGTTAAACTGTAGGTCCCCCGTGTTTCTACCTGAGCGCCGAGGAGAAACACGTGGCAGAGAAGAGGCCGATGCTCAACAGCGAGCAAAAATAGCTGTTGAAAATGAGTATAGATGACCGTATTCACATAGAATAAAACATCAAAATCAGTACAGAAAACGGGAAATATTTTTTCGGTAAATAAATTTCACTAAACTATCAAAAACATACGAAAATAACAAGTTCAAAATAGTTTCTAGATAAAACCACCTTCAGTTTTTTTACTTAGAGGCACCTGATTCAGCTTAGGTAGGTACAATGCAGTACAGTTAAAACAGAATTAAACCCAAAAACTTTATAACGACAGTGTAGGGAAGTTTCGATAATAAAATTTAATTCTTTACATCATTGCTTTTAAATTCTTAATTTGCTAGTTACTAAGGTATAAAGTTGATCTTCATTTACTTGTACATGTAGATACCATACTGAAATTATAGATGGTAGTGAGGAAAGGTTTAGGCTACCGGCAGTACAAATAAAGGTCGTGTGGTTTTTTTAATTTGACACCAAGGTAGGCGCAGCGGTTCGAACCTAACTTCACTTTTTGCGTGTGCGTCATTTGTGTATTTTTAACCTGCAATTTGAAAAATCAATCTTCTTCAAGATTAAATTGTGTATTCCGTTAGTGAAATACGTAAGTACAGTACAGTCGATGCTTTAATCTCTACCTATGGGTTGTTTATGTTTGATACCCTAACCTCTTCAAATAAAATGATTTTGCTACAGAAACATAAAATTGTCTCAAGAAGTTCAGTTGTCAGTTAGCAGCTGCCAAAAAATATTAAAGAAAGATGTTTACTTGTATCCCTACCGTTTACTATTACGCGAAGCTGATTATCTTCAGCTTATCGAATATTATTACTGGTTTCCAAATATCTTCAATAACGACATATCGAAGAAAACGTTTTTCACAGACGAGGCTTGTTTTATTTAGATGGATACATTAATTTGCAAAACACGCGTTTATGGAGCTCGAAGAAGCCTAATTTTATGCCAAAGACATCTCTTCATGCTCAAAAAGTAGGAGCATGTTCTGCCATTTCAAGGCGTCGCATAAGTTGGACCATGCGTTTTTCAAGGTATATATGTAAGACAAACGAGTTTATTTGCTAAAGAATCAAAGAAAGCTTTTTTCAGCCACTTTGACTGCAGAAAGCTATTGCTATTTATAGCCCTTTTTCGAAGAGGCTCAGTACGATGAGCTCAGATTGGTTTTTTCCAAGAAGACGGGGCACTGCGCACATAACACATGATACCTTAAATATGATACGACAATTTTGCGACGGACGGATTATTAGTCGAGACATCAATAAGTACCTTATCCTGCCAGACCCTGCAACCTGACTTCATGCAACCCAAAATACATACCACAAGATACTGCAATTTCGAAACAGAGATGTCTGTTTCACGTGTTTTTAAGTTTTAATAATATATATGTAGGAAAAAGCGATAATATCTTAAACGCAAAAATCTATTTAATCTTTCTTCGTGCGACATGGCCACTCTTACTTGAAGAAGTGGATTTAAATACAAGACGCCATATGTTGTACCAGGAAGATGGCGCTATAACGACCTTTCATAAAAACTGTTAAAATATCAAATAGGCACCTCTTATGGCAGTACCTACCTTGCCATATACCATTTTGAGTTGCCTGTTTTGGTAGGTCCGTACTCTCTCGTGTTTCACCTTGTACAGTATGATCAAAGCCTTTTCGATGAAGTTAGTTACGAGAAACAACGCCAATGTCTTAATTTCAGTCAAACCATTTAAAATCTTTCATAGGATTATTTAACAACCATCAGAGGTAGTTGTAATTTTAAAAAGATCCTATGCAATAGTAAAACTATGTTTAGCATCCCCTATTAATTTTTCAAAATAAAAGAGAACTCATTCCCAGCGCACTAATGTAAATCATTTTAATTTGTTAGTCAGGATTCTGACCTATATGTAATCAGTAGGATAATTATAACCTGGATTTGGAATCCAGTATAAAATTTTAAATAAGTAATTCAGAATATTTTTCTTTATTATTTGTCTATCACCTCGGGGGTGGCAATCAAAATTCCAAGATGATAATGATGATGTCTTTTTAAGAAGGTTCTAAACTGAAGTAGTTAGAAAAAGCGGCGGCACATGGATGCGGTTTTTTTTACAAAAGGTGATCCGCAATCAGGCTACCTTTTTTTTTAATTTTTGGTGGTTAGTAGAAGCTTGCGCCATAGTAATTATTTTCTTCTTTTCGAAAAGGCGGGATTTGCTAGTGTACACAGCCATTAGCTGCCATGTTTATTATCATAACCAATCAGCTCACTTTCTGAATTCCTATCAGCAGTGATAATTGTTTCTCATTAACGTTAATTAATGATTAAACTAGATACTGCAGTAATTCAGATTTGTACAATGACATACAGATTTATGAAATCGATTAACAATACACGCTTTAAGTAAGAAATTTAATTAATAAAACATTTAGGCATAAAAAAATATATGGCGAATGTAAGATTCTAAGTATATACAGGGTGATTAATGTAAAAGTAGTAGCTTGCCATTCGAAAAATAGGCAACCCAAAATACATATCACAACATACTACAATATGTATATTTTTATTGTCGTTGTTGTGAATCTGAGAGGACTCTTCAGCAAGAGCAATATTGAATGTGTTTATGATTTTTTGACCCTCGATTAAAATGAGTACCTATAACCAGGGGAAGCCCGCCCCCTTACTTTGGGATTTGGTTATAAGCGAACTCCTCACAAACCTGAATAACGAAAGTTACTTTACCCTTGGTTATGCAGACGATATAGCCGTTCTTATAGAGGATAAGCACGGTAACATAATTTTAGAAATAATGCAAACTGTTCTGGCTAAGTCGAGACATGGTGTAACAAGGAAAACCTTACAGTATATCCTGTTAACACCAGCCTCTTACTATTTACTAGGAAGCAAAATCACGGAGACATAAATCCTCTGAAACTCTTCGGAGGAACTTTGCAAATCAAGGGGGAGGTCAAATACTTGGGCGTGATTCTAGACACCAAGTTGACCTGGAACCAACATTTGCAAAGAACCACTAACAAGCCAAAAACAACCTTGATGATGGGAAGAAGAACCTTTGGAAATAAATGGGTATTAAAACCAAAAAATGGTCCATTGGCTTTATACAACGGTGATAAGACCAACAATACCCTATGGTTCACTAGTAGGGTGGCCCAAAGTAAACCTAATACAAACAATAAACCAGTTTCTTAGTGTTCAAAGACTGTAGTATCTGGCCCAAAATTAAAAATGGGAACGGACTATATGTTAACAATATACTCTTTTCACAAACCCTTCAAAGTACGGATAAAACGTTAAGAATGGGATCAAGGGGAACCACCAGAGCTGGTGCATACGGCAGGAAACCAAGATATAGTACCTCCATATCTCTAGGCCAAACTGCCACAATATTCCAACCTGAAACCTATGCAATTTTAGCAGCAATAGAAGAGAACATAGATGGAAGGGTCTATACAAACAAAACCATCCTTATCATCTCTGATAGTCAGGCAGCTTTAGAAGCACTGAATTCAAACCAGATTAAGTAAAAACTTGTCTGGAACTGCTTTCGTAGTCTCCTAACACTGGAAAACTCTAACAAGGTAAAACTTGTGTGGGTGCCAGGCCACAGAGGCATAGAAGGAAATGGAAACACAAATAAACTAGCAAAACTAGGATCTGAAACACCGTTCACAGGGCCTGTACCTGTTGTCGGTCTAACTAAGCCAATGAGAGGAGTAGTTAGAAAATGGATCGTAATCAAACATTCGGAACACTGACTCTCACCTCGACAAAGACAACGACAATTATAGGCAACCAACCTCACAAGCTTACCAAAACAGTGCTATAACTACAACTACAACTCAGTAGGACTCAAATTGTAGTGACAGGACTCCTAACGGGACATTGGCACTTCACACAACACCTCCACAAAATAGGGCTATTTAACAAAGATCCTATACGTAGGTTGTATGGCGAGGAAGAGGAAACAGCCTCCCACGTAATATTCCAATGCGAAGCCTTAGGTCGTAGAAGACACCAAATCTTTGAAGGCAATAATTCCAACGAGATACAAACGCAAACCAGTCTGATCAACAAACTCCTAGACCTGATAATGGGGACGGTTCTACTTGACAAAGACTAGCGACAAAAGGGGATGCACAATAGGCCCGAGAGGTCGCAGTGTCAAAGGCAGAAACAACCCTCTCCGTACAAACAATCTACAATCTACAATTGGTCCACACATTCTACCTAACTAACTTAATTCCACCATAACTTAAATTGTTAAATGTTAATTTATTACTGCCATTGCTCGACGAAGTCCATTAGCAGTTAGATTAAATTGTTGGTTCCATCATAATCGTGCACCGTCATATTATGCTACACCTACAAGTAAGAAATTTCCTGAATGAAAACTTCCCTCCTAGATCACCAGATCTGATTCCACTGAATTTCTTTTCCTAGGGCCATTTTGAAGATAAAATTTAGTACCAACCTGTTGTGAATCCCGATAATGTCGTAGCTCATATTCACGCTGCTTTGGCGGCAATAAACGCAAATATGGTACAGAGGGTTTGTACTTCCATAATGATTTGTTAAAATCAGGTATTTACAAATTAGTATAATTATGTAAACACATTGGCTAGACAAGTAGAGGTTTTCATGACAGATACGGAGCATATATGCACCCGTGTAAATACAAATAAACAAAACGCTAAACACCAGAATAGGATTGATTGGAGACGGTGGTTTAAGTAAATAAATTTTGGAAAGCCCCTTACGACCACGATATTTAGAACACCTAAAAGCGTATTTAAGATTTACGCATCAGTGGTAACCTATATTGACACCAAACAGCAACCGTTACAGTAGGACAACAACTAACAGAAGCAGTAGACATAAAAAGAGGCGTACGTCAGGGTTGTATATTGTCGCCTCTCCTTTTCAATTTGTACTCCGAACAACTATTTAATGAAGCATTACACGATGTAAAAGAGGAAGTCATAGTAAATGGGAAGAGGATAAACAATATTAGATATGCCCATGACACCCTGATTCTCGCAAGCAGCAACGAAGATTTACAAGCTCTTATGGAAAGTATCGCTAGAACCTGCAAAGAATACGGCTTGAAGCTTAATACATCAAAAACTAAACATATGATAATAAGTAAGAACAAATTACTACAGAACGACATTCAAATAAACGGGGTACAGCTAGAAAGGTAGAAAAGGCAATATATTTGGGATGCAATATAAATGAAGAATGTGACCCCTCCGTAGAGGTAAAAAAGAACGCATTGAATGTGCCCGAAGTGTATTCCTACGTATGAAGAAAACTCTTTGTAGTCATAATCGAAACTTAACCCTTCGAATCCGAATGGTTAGAGCATACGTTTTCTCAGTCCTGTATTATAGAGCAGAGAACTGGACATTAACAGAAGTATTACTTAAACGGTTAAAAGCTTTTGAGATGTGGACCTACCGAAAACTGCTCAGAATTGCTTGGACAGATAGAATCACGAATGACGAAGTACTAAGAAGAACTAACAAAGAAAAGGTCGTTAAAACCGTGAAGAGAAGGAAACTGGAATACTTCGGTCATATTATGAGACATCAAGAAAAATCTGATATACTACATCTGATAATACAAGGGAAAATAGACAGCAAAAGAGGCCCTGGTAGACGAAGAACCTCATGGTTAAAAAACTTAAAACGGTGGTACGGACAATCCACAGTACAGCTTTTCAGAGCTGCAGTTAACAAAATAAAAATAGCAAATACGA